>PVLC010002353.1:60083-117034 GCA_004027655.1 Graphiurus murinus | reverse complement strand
CGGTACTGGGGATTGAACTCAGGGGCATTCTACCCCCGAGCTATACCCCCAGCCCTAGTTTTTACTCTTTATTTTGAAACCGAGTCTCACTAAGTTGCGGAGTGCCTCACTAGGTAGCTGAGGCTGGCCGCGAACCCGGATCCTCTGGTCTCAGCCTCCCGAATGCTGGGATTACAAGCGTGCGCCACCACGCCCGGCTCCAGGAGTATTTATTAGTTCCCGTACTCAGGAACAAAATTATGCATCTCCCACAGTTATAAAAATATATTTAGTAGCCAATTGAATAAAATAATATAATTATGTGGTGCTTTAAATACCTATACTGATATTGTCTTCTTGTTCTGATGATAATCTCCTGATTTTTCAAATACCTCTATGTGACAAAAAAGTGTGAGTTTCAGGTTAACATTCTATCTATACAGTTTATAATTGCTATGCGCTCCTTAATCCTGGCAAGAAGAGTTAGTCTCCACTTTGTCTTCTCATCTGAATAGGAATGGCTGCACTCCAGGCTGTGCGCACCAGTGTGACTTGCCTAGATTCCTACCCTCCTTCACAAGACTTCACCAAGATACTGCTTCTCAGGCCAGTAAGTATTCAAGGTACCTTACTCTGGCTCCCTCACCTAAAATTCTCCAGGAAACAAAATATAACAACAACAAAAATCAGTGCACCCGTCTTCTATCCTGTCTTGTATCCTCTACAAGCAAGCCATTCGCTAGTTAGTTCCTACAGACTTCAAAAAGTAATTTTCTTTAGTCATCTCTAGCTTTTCTTTCAACGTAGGAGTTAATTTGGATGGGGCTACTTTGGTAGAGTAATTTAAGCTAAATTTCTGTTACTAAAAGTTTGCTTTGGCATTTGGATAAATGTGTTTGGAATCAATTTGATTTTATGCTCTAAACTAAATATACTCAGAAAATTATACTATCCAATTCACTAAAAATCAGTGGGCTGCATATTACTCCCATAATTCTTTCAAAGGTGTTAAGTTCCTCAAAGAGCTACTTGTATAAAGGTTCTACCATCACTCAAAGGAAAGGGGTTTGTGAGCTTTTGACATTGAAATGGACAGGGCCTCAGTTGCAGTGTCTCAATCCATTCTTTTCTCCCCATACTGCACATACACTGGAGAAAAGAAAAAGTGATGAAAGGTTTTACATATCCATAGCAATTTCCTTTTTTCAGCACTAGAGGTCAAACTCATGATACCATCTATGCTAGGCTAGTGCTCTGCCATTGAGCTGCACTCCCAATCCAATAGTTACAGAAATTCCTTGAAAGATTTCAGACTCATTACAATTTACTTCTTCCTAATTTTCAGGTATCATGTAGCTTACTTCATTCCTGAAAAGCAATATAACAGACAGTAATTTCTTACTTTAAAATGAAGTCATGGTTGAGGAGGAGGAAGAAGAAGAAAGGAAAGCAGACACAGATAACACTGTTCTTTAATTTTCTTATTTTTTCTGTAATTATAAAATATTATCTTTGAGATTTTAGGGCATAATTAAAAGAATTATGTCTTGAATACCCTAATGGTTATTTCTTATGACATTTCTTTTCTTTACTTTTAATATTTATTTATATCTTAATTTATTCACAAAGTGTTTAAATACTGGCTCTGACTCAAACACTATACAAGGTGCTGGGAAACAATATTAAATAGTTTACCAAGCCTCCTTTCACTGAACTTATGATATAGTTTTAGATACAAATAATTTGTAAGTAAAAACATTGACAAAATGATTATTTGTGATATGCATTGAAAGAAAATAAATAAGATATTATAACAAAGAAAACTGGAAGGCCTTCATAGGTATATGACAAATTCCATCCAATGAGAACATTATTTCACGCCACTTAATTATAAAAATCTGAAAGAAACCATCCCACTTGTGAAACTAGGGAAGAAAAGTCAGTCCATGTTAAGAGGTGGTGACATAGCAGAATAGGGCAAGTAAAGGAATTGCAAAAAGAGAGATGCAGAATATAGCAAGTAGTTTGCAGTGTCCCTTATCATGCTGATTCTAGCAAGACTTGGAAAATAAAATTTTAAAATTTCATGAATTTCTCACTGTTGAACTAACTGTGGCCTCTAGTGCCTGAGAGATCTTTTCCCCTACCCTTGCCTGGAGAGGATGGTAAAGAGAGAACTTATTCTAGGCCTTGCATATGAAAATCTTTTTGAAGTGAAAGTGGTATGCCAACTTTCAGATGAAAATTGCTGCTTCTGCTTTTGCATGATTTCAACAACCTGCCAAAATGGCATTTTTTTCCCCAAGTCCATTTTGAGCTCACATTTTGCAGGTAAATTCTTTAATGTCCTGGTTTCTTATCTTTCTAGGAATATGCACAAACTGTTTCAGTACTTTTTAAATTCGTAAATCCCATAATTTCAGTTACAATCAATTATCTTAAATGCCCTTTCAATTCATAGATATTTCTATATTGTGTGGTAAGACACTGTTAACAATGTTTAGTTCCATTAAGCAACTAACATACACCAACAATTTTGTTGTCCGTGGTGGTCATAGATAAACTAGAACAGTTCTTATCCTTAAGAAATCCAAATGAATCAGATATGGTAGCACATGCCTGTAATTTTGGCATTTGAAAGGCTGAGTCAGAAGGATTACAGGTTTGAGGACAGCCTCAGTAACTTAGTGAGACTCTTAGCAACTTAGGGAGACCCTGTTTCAAAATAAAAAAATAAATACATAAAATGGGTTGGAAATATACATCAGAGGTAGATTGTTCCTAGGTTCAATCCCCAGTACCAAGGAAAGAAAAGAACAGAAAAGAGAAGAAAGGAAGAAAAGAAGGGAGGGAGAGAAATCCAAATGTTAGTGGGAATAAAATTTCTCATAAAAAAAAAAAACTAAATAGAAAAAAAATCTAAGTTGATTCTTAGCTATGTGTTATACATGTGCATTTTTTGTATTCAATTATGAATTCTATGAATTTTCATCTTCCACAACAGACAGCACAGAATCCAGGAACCCTGTGCTCAGTGAATGCCTTGGTGGACTGTCCTCTTGTGAACTAGCTCTTCCTGGGCGTACTGAAACATACCTTCCAGATACAGATGGTTGTCATTCCTTCCCACAGAACTGATTGGGAGCACTGATTGTACCACTGGATTCTGGGAGGGTTGTTTCTCTGCTTCAGAGCTACAACCCAGTTACTTGTTGGATTCTTCTCCCATCTCTACTGCCCTACATCTCAAAATCTTTGCCAGGGCAGAAAAGGGTCTTGCCTATGGGTCCCTTCTGGCTTTAGTGATAACTCTCCAAATCCTTTTTTTCTGTTGCTATGTGATGATTCACCAAAAAATTCCTCAAAAAAGTGAAAAATTAAACCCTCGTAATGTTTATATTTATTTTCATCTTCTTTTACATGAATCTCTGTGGATTGCCCTCTGAGGCATAAGACTTTCCTAGACTGTCTAAAAATAATTCCTTGTAGCCTTTATTATTTTATAATAACTCTTTCTCTATTATGGGAATATAGAAGTTTTTAAAATAAAAACAAAGTTGGATAAAAGTTTCTATACATACAGCAGCCGTAAGCATTCTTAGGGACCATTCTCAAACTTTTTTTATGGAGAAAAGAAAAGCCTAAGACTCAAAGATATTTAATAAGTTGAATTTGCCTTGCACAGACATTTTGTGGCATATTTAGAATGGACCTGAGGTCTCGTATAGTGAATATCTTGTTATATCCGTCAACACAAGACATGGTCAAGATTAACATTTCCTTGTGCTATTCAGTAGTTATATGTAGAACTGGCAGTTGGCAGAGCTGATATTTTGTTCTGGGTCTGCTACTAATCAACTATGTGATGCCTGGATGGTGACTCATCTCTCCTTGTTTCTTCACTTCTAAACTGAGGAAGTTAGAGCCGATTATCTCTTGGGAGTTTTATGTAGACCTAAAGCACTTAGATAATGAGATTTTAATTTTATGTTCAAAATAGAAACTCTCATGAAAATAGTAACAGTAAATATTTTTAATAAGCCCTTATATAAAACTAATCTTAGAGCTAAGTATGGTACATATATTATCTCTTTTCTTCTTTCCACATATCCCTATATGGTAGCTTCCTCAAAGAAGGGTCTGAAGAGATCCCTCCAAAATGGCAATTGACCTTAATGCAGCCTGGGCAGATTTTCCAACTACATCATTAAAAAGAATTCCAGGACACATGGGAAGTAAAGCACAAGCAGAGATTTGTTAAAGAATGGCAAAGGTATACACACCCTGGAGGCAGGGTGTGGGTACTCTCACATCTCAGAAAAGAGAAGACAAGTGGTGTACCCAGGGTTGAGCTCTCCAATGATCATTCATATATATATATGATCATTCATATATATATATATGATTTTCCTGGGAAGAAGTGTGCAGGTTCCCTGGTATGCTTCTTTGAAAATCAAATCCCATGGCCATCATTCCATCATTTGATATTTAGAATTCAAAAAGTTTCTTCTTTGTGAATCCATCTAGCCACAAATCAGTTGTGGGCATATTGTAGAAGTCTTTGGATCTAGTGACATTTAAATTATGTGTTTTTTTTTTTTTTTTCTAGTTGATCTGGTACACACATATGCTAGGGGAGGGGTGCTTGTTCATCTAACTAAAGGAACAGTTATGACTGAACATGCTTATAGATCTGGGTCTCATTTTACAAAGGGTCTCTTTCTCTCTCTCTCTCTCTCTCCCTGAGAGCTTACCTATCTCATGAATTATTATTAATCTGTTTTCCACTGAAAAGAAAACCAAGGCTGAGAGAGTGTTACTGATAATGACCATCAAGCAAGTGTTGTGACCTTGAACGAGGATGCACAGTGACCATGACCACATGGCTGCACAGTGAGATGATACCCCCAGGAAAGGAGGAAACAGGGTATGTGATAGTTTAGTACTTTCAACAATATATACTCTTAGTGGGGAAATTTGACACCTTCCAAGTCAATCTTTGATGATCCTGATATGTCTCAATAAGAGGAAGGTGACTGTCAAGTACAGAGAGAGGGAAAGAACCCCAAGCATTTTCTTCTAAGAGAAGAAAAGTGGTTTCTGTCTTGTAGGAGTTCCCATTCAAATCTGGGTGACAACTAGGGCAACAATGCAAAATGTTAGTTACTGTTTTAGAAATAAGTGTAAGATGCAGTAGAAACTCACAGGAGAGGGGAACATGTTTGGCCTGGAAATAGGTGAATTGGAGGGAGGATTTTATGTAGGAAGCTTAGAATTGTGCAGATGTTGTGAGACAGAGGTTTAGCATATTTTTTTCATTTTACTTGCTTAGACCCGTTATCCAGATGATCACTAGATAGATTAGAACAAGTAGAAATCAATAATAAGATGAATTTTGTAAGAAAATTGGATGTTATCCCTCATATACAGAAGCTAAGGAGAAACTGGGACACAGGAGGGACTCCAGACAAAGGAGGAGAAACTCTAGTGGAGTGGAGGGGACCTAGGGGAGAAGGGAGGGAGGAGGAAGACTTGAAGAGGGAAACACTTCAAGGGACATGATGAACATTCACAAGCTTATCAGTGTCAATCACTGTGTTGAGCACAGGAAGGTGGGGATGGAGAAGCAGTGGGGTGGGAACTGGGGAAGGGCTCAGCGAGTGCTGTCTTCATGGATGCCTCTATCACCCTAAACCTCATCAAAACGTATGATTACAACGCACCAATTGAAAAAATAAAGAAATGGAAAGAAGAAGTCGGAGGCAGTGCCCTCATACCCATAGTGTATTTTAGCTGGTGATCATTTGTTTCCCATCCATGCTCAAGAGAAAGGAATGTTTAAAGCAAGTCTTAGCCGGGTGTGGTGGCGCATGCTTGTAATCCCAGCATTTGGGAGGCTGAGACCGGAGGAACCAGGTTCGGGGCCAGCCTCAGCTACCTAGTGAGGTACTCTGCAACTTAGTGAGACCCAGTTTCAAAATAAAGAACAAAAAATAAAGCTGGGGGTATAGTTCAAAGGTAGAACGCCCCTGAATTAAATCCCCAGTACTGCAAAAAAAAAAAAATAATAATAATAATAAAATAAAGCAAGTCTTATCAGCTAAAAAAAATCCACCTTCCTCACCTGACTTTTCAGGAATCAGCTGCAGCAAGGTCAGCACTCTTTAAACCCGCACACCATTAATTCCAGCTTCTTGTGCTGTTATTTTTTCATCTCTGCTCATCTTCTGATGATTAGAAGAGAAAATGCTGAGAAAAAAATGATACTGTCAAACGCAGACTTCATATTTGCTAATAGATATGGAAAGAATGGCCTTTGTGCTGCTATTGGTCTTGCTCAGGACTGAGATTCTCAACGTCTGATTGGGTAGTGCGCTGTGTATCTATCATTCTTCTCGGGGGGAAGAGATGGGAGTACAGATTGAGGATTATGAATCATTCCTCACACTCTGTGATGAATGCAAGAATAAAAACAGTAATACCGCAAATAAAGATAACTGCTAAGAACTGCACTAGGTCCATCAAATACGCTCTCCCAAATTCAATCTTCAAGTATTATATCTGAATGAGGAAGAATGATTAGATACTTAGCTTATTCTGGTTTCACCGTAGCAGTCCATGAGACAAGGACTCTAGGCAAGGAGTTAATTTAAGAAGTGATCCCAGTAAAATGCGAAAGAGAAGCAGAAAGATAGCATGTATTTAGGGATGCTTACCAAGGAACTTATCATATCTCTACTTAGCATATCTTATCATATATAAGAATTCAGTCACATATAATTATTCATCACATATAATCATCTATATTTATATTTTCCTATATAACTACAGTTAGCTATGTATATATTAAATCTATATAATTAATTAAATATGAAATATACTATATTACACATAATCACATTACACATGTTAAAAATACTATTTGATTTTAGAATATGCATTATTATTATTCAATGTTTTAGGAAACTCGCAAGGAGAGATGAATTTTATTGAACACAGTCAAATGTATAAATTAATTTGATTATAGGCATATTCTTGTAATCTCAGTATTTAGGATGAGACAGGAGGACTGCAGGTTCTATACCAGCCTCAGCAACATAATGAGACTCTCAGTAACCTAGCAAGACTCTGTTTCAAAACAAAACATAAAAACGATTAAGGGTGTAGCCTGGAGGTATAATGTCCCTGGGTTCAACAGAAAAATAAATAAATAAATAAAATATAAGCCAGGCATGGTGGCACGTGCCTTTGATCCAAGTACTTGGTAAGCCAAGACAGAAGGATTGCAGGTATGAAGCCAGCCTCAGCAACTTAGCAAAGCCCTCAGCAATTTAGTCAGACCCTGTTTCCAAATAAAAGATTGAAATAGGGCTGGCGAATCTAGATCAGAAATAAAATGCCCCTAGGCTCAACCCCTAACACCACAAGAAGAGAAAAAAAAATGAATGTAAATAATCTAAACCAGGAAAATTCAATGGTTTTTGCTATATAAATTTTCTAGTTGTGAAAATTAGAATTTGACCTCATGTCCATTAAGATGGCTTCTAAAAAAAAAAAAAAACAAACAGAAAATAAGTGTTAGTGAGTATGTGGACCAAGGAGAACTCTTGTTTACTATTAGAATGAAAAATGGTACAGTCCTTATGGAAAAAAAATACAGTGGTCCTATAGTTTGGTTCTGGAATGTCTCCAGAGACCCAGGTGTTAAAGGCTTCATCTGAAGCTTGAATAAGCGGGCAGTCTTGAAGTCAACTAGGCAATCTTAGGTCACAAGGGAGCCTGTATTTGAACAGTTTGCTCCACCACACACTCATGCCCTGATGTAGGCCCTAGCCACAGACTCAAAAGCAACAGGGCCAACCCGTTGAAACCTCCAAAAGTGTGAGCTAAATAAACCTTTCCTCTTTCTAAGTTCATTGTCTCAAGTATTTTGATACAATAATAGAAATCTGACTAACACAAATGGCTCCTTAAAAAATTAAAAATAGAATTCGTGCATTACATAGCAATCCCACTTCTTGGTATATACCCAAAAGAATTGAAAGCAGAATCTCAAATAAATATTTGCGAATCCTTGTTCATAGTAGCATTATTAATAATAGCCAAAAAGTAGAAGGAGCCAACATTTTCATCTACAGATGGATGCATAAATAAGCTGTGGTGCATATATACACAATAGAATATTATTCAGTTTTAACCACAAAAGAAATTCTGCCATACGCCATGGCATGGATGAACCTCTAGGGCCTTATGCTAATTAAAGTAACTCATGAAAGATGCTCTGTATGACTTCACTTATATGAGGCATTTAAAGTATTCAAAATCATAGAAAAAGAAAGTAGAATAGTGGTTATGGGGCCCAGGAGGGAAGGGAAATGAGTGGTTGTTTAATTGGCATAGAGTTTTAATTCTGCAAGATAAAAAATTGAGGAGATTTATGTACAACAAAGTGAGCATATTTAATGTTACCGAACTGCATACTTGAAATTATTAAGATGATTAAAAATGAACATTTAAAAATATATATATTTTAGATATGTATGGTTGACTATATGTTGATTATACCTCAATAAAGCTGTTAAAGAAAGGTTTAAAATAATTTTCTAGTTGGTTTCTTAGAACTGGAGGAAATGTTGTTTTGCATCTAGTCAAATCACCCCCAGGATGTAGGAATTATTTCTTAATTCACAATTTTCAAGGCAAACTAGTCCATTCTGGACTGTTCCAATTATCTGAGAAAAATTCCCCTTTTATTGAGCTAAAATTCACACATAGTTGACATCTATCTAACACCCATCTAAAGACCTAGACGTGATTCCAAAATTACATCCTGCCCCATTTCAAGTCTGCTCTGGTCATAACCTCACCTCAGAACTCACCTTTTGTTCTGTGACAAAGCTTCTGTGATAACTTGAAGCTTTGTGTAGTGCGAAATCCAAATACCTGCATGTCAGCTAGGAGTCTTTTGAGAATTGACTAGAATATTTACAGTTGTTTAGAAAGAAAAATAAATGTA
This sequence comes from Graphiurus murinus, assembly GCA_004027655.1. NCBI lineage: Eukaryota > Metazoa > Chordata > Mammalia > Rodentia > Gliridae > Graphiurus > Graphiurus murinus. The sequence continues at coordinate 108,039 of PVLC010002353.1, read as the reverse complement.
CCCTCCATACTTCACATATTTCTCTGTATTCTATATTTATGTTCTCTCTTTTAATATACTTTTATTGGTGTATTGTAATTATGTATCACAATAATGAGGTATAGAGGAACATACATGCATACAACCCTTGGTGAGTTTCCTTCCACATTCTGCCCCACACCCTCCCTTTCCTCATACATTGAGACTCATATTGATAATTTCATACTTGTACATAGCCTTATTTGAACTCTTGTCTCCATCATGTCATCTTCACCCCTCCTTTTCTTAAACCCCCTCCATTGCTCCATTGGAGTCTCTCCTCTTTTATCTGAACCCCCCTTTGTTACACAATTTTTCTCTAGCTTCCACATTTGAGAGAAAATATACAACTGTCTTCTTTCTGAGATAGGCTAATCTTGCTTAGCATAATATTCTTTAGTTCCATCCACTTTCCTGCATGTGACATATTTTTATTCTTTATGGCTGAGTAAATTCCATTGTGTGTATATACTACAGTTTTGTGATATATTCATCTGTTGATGGACACCTAGGCTGGTTTAATAATTTGGCCATTGTGGATTGTGCTGCTAGAAACATGGATATGCATATATCACTATAATATTCTGACTTTATTTGCTTTGGAAAGATAACCAGGAGTGGTATGGCTGGGTCATATAAAGGTTCTATTCCCAGTCTTCTCAGGAACCTCTACTGATCTCCAAAGTGGCTGCACTAATTTGCAATCTCATTAACAGTATATAATGTTTCCTATTTCCCCACATCCTTGCCAGCATATATTATTGTTTGTATTTGTGATGATTGCCATTCTAACTGGAGTTAGATGGAATCTCAGTGTGGTTTTGATTTGCATTGCCCTGATTGCTAATAATGTTAAATATTTTTTTCACATATTTATTGGCCATTTGTGTTTCTTTTTGAGAAGTATCTAGCAAAGAGTATTCAGGATATATTTCTTCTCTGGAAATTTATTGGGAAATTAATAATACAAAGGACCACTGGAAGGTCCAAGGATGCAATGTTGTTGAAATATCAGACCATAGAGTTTTCTGAGTTGTTTCCTATTTTTTCACAGATTTGTCTCCACCAAGAAATGTACTATTATCAGAATGCCATGAATTTGACCCTAAGACTTTAAATTTGCTTTCCATGGGCTGCCTCAATAAAATTGATACGCTATCTATGTACTAAGTATATTGAGCATTAGTTATAATATTTAAAGCACTTCAAGGTCTTTTTTAAAGAATGTGAACTAAATACATTATTGTAACTATAAGTACAATTGAAAAAACTACAATCACATTCTCCCTTTAGACATCTTTATTGGAGACTGTTGTTTCCAATTCTATAATGTTCATGATAAAACAATAATATAAGCAATCTAGCATCAAAATTTATTTTTCTTCATTCTGAAGTAAAGATTTAACCTCTTGAAGAACAAGTTGAAGTTAACATAAACACACATATATAGTTATTTATTTATTTTTACCACATGACAATTTGATGCAGTTAGATTCAGGGTAGCAGATTTTTTCCAACACTTCAATTTCCCACAGGCAGAGATAAATCAAGATAGAGACAAGGTTTCTTTTCTACCAAATATATTTCATTATCTGATCTTAAATCCTGAAAGATGATTTCTGCCAAGGCCCAATGAGTTATTCCAACTCCAAAAGTTCCATGTATGCTAATATGATTTGAAAATGTACTTTTTAGGAGGAAATTTTAAAAAATGAAATCCAGAAACTGATCAAAGCTAAATGCCCTTAAAGGGACTAAGACCCAGTTTTCATGTTTTGGTTACAAACAAGGTAATAATATTTGCGTGATTTAGAGCAAGTTACATAGTCTTTATAAATCTCATTTTCCTCAATTAATGTGAAAATGAATCAAAGAAACCTCTGCGATAGAGTCCAAGGGCAAATAACATATAGTTGGTAGCAGTGCTTGGGAAACAGTTGTGACATTGCTTGCTATTTTAAGTTCTAATTCAGGCTGCCCAGACACAAATGTAGCTTAAAAGTAAGTGATTCTAGGGAGGTTACTTAACACTGTTTAAAAAAAAAAAAAATGTCAACTGCTTTTTTGTATTCTTTTTTTTTGTGTGTGTGGTACCTTGGAAAGCTACACCCCCATTTTTATTTTTTATTCTTTAGTTTGAAACAGGGTCTCACTAAGTTGCTAAGGGCCTCACTAGGTAGCTGAGGCTGGCAGCACACCTGGATCCTTCTGTCTCAACCTCCCAAGGACTGGGATTACAAGCATGCACCACCACGCCCAGCTTTTTGTATTCTTTTATGTAAGGTAGAATAATGCTGTTGCCTATCTTATATAATGAGGAAATTAAATGAGGTTGTATGTTGACAGAGCTAGAACACTGTATAGCATACAATAAGCATCCACACAATATCATTATTATTGTTTTCATTATTATTTATAGCATTATCATTATTATTACTATTATTAGTGATGTAATTATTATTGTTGCCATCATGTCATCAGATATGCATTTTTCCAGGACAAATAAGCTGTAGTATTTCATAGAGTAGACTACTACTACTAGTATAAAAAAAAAAAAAAAAAAAAGGTCTATCATACAAAGTGCAGAAAGTGAAACTTTAGGAACAAAAAATGATTAATGGGTTACCAGGGGCTAAGGACGGAAAGAGTGACCAGCACAAATTGTTTTGGGGGGTTGACAGCATTGTTCTGTATTTTGATTGTGGTATTGTTTTTTTGTTTTTTGTTTTTTCAGTACTGGGGATTGAACTCAGGGGCATTCTACCTCCGAGCTACACCCCCATCCCTATTTTTATTCTTTATTTTTGAAACCGAGTCTCACTAAGTTGTGGAGTGCCTCACTAGGTAGCTAAGGCTAGCTGTGAACCCGGATCCTCCAGTCTCAGCCTCCCGAATGCTGGGATTACAAGTGTGCGCCACCATGCCCAGCTGATTGTGGTATTGTTTAATAAGACCTATTTTGTAGTCAAAACTCACAGTGGTCTACAGCAAAGAGATTGAATTTTACTTTTTGTACATACATTTTAAAAAATCAGCTAATGAATGTAAAAGGCACATTTCCCATTGCTCATGTTCTCCAGCTCAGAGAAAAGTCTTTACAAAACAAGGCTTTAGATTGAAGTTAAAAATAGCATATAATGACATGTAACCTTGTTGTTGGCAAGGAAATTTCTTCTAAAAATAGCTGCAGCACTTTCCTGATCATTCGTAATTGTCTTGTCAACTACTTGGTCTCCAAATACTGGAGAGTAATTCCTTAATGCAGCTATCGTGTTCTTGCCAATATCTTACACTGGGACTGAAGTATTCAACATTTCGAAATAATGACTATGTTTATTACCCACACTGTGGTGAGGGTGTGTATACATAGATCCAATCTCATCAAATTATATACATTACATGAAGGGTTTTGCATATCAATTATATCTCAATGCAGCTGGGGAAAACTATTTCATGATGGGAGAACTCACAAGTTACAGCATCTCTTGCACTTAGTGAATTAGCGATTTTTTAATATAGAAGTTCCTAAATTATTAATGTTTCTCAAAGTGATATTTGATGGCAAAAGTAATATCTTTGTGAAATGTTAAGTGATTTTTATGAAAAAGTCGGATAAGCTGACAGAGCATAATAATTACACTGTCAAAGAATACAAGATCCCATTTTCTCAAAGCCATCCACATTGCCTGGTTTCAGCTGCACAGGCTGTCGTGGAGATGGTAAGATTTATTTTTCATCTAATTGCACCACGGCAGCCAGCTTTATGCAAAAGATATCTACGATGCCCACTTCTCAGAAGAGTGCAAAATTCACAGCATTGCTTGTGTAGGTGATTATGTACACAGCTAAAAGAATGGCTTGCATGCTAATGGAACTAGAGAATAAAGCCTTTACTGAGCCCTGGGGTACTTTTGAGATGTTTTAAAATATAAAACAACTGGTGATTTATTTATTAGGAGGAAGATGAAAAGCATTTTCCTTCCACAATAGTTTGCCACAGACTCAAAGTTCAAAGGAACTGCCCACCAGAGATGTGAATTTGACCTCTTTTATGTAATTTCTGTGGTGTGCTTCCTCATGCATTAAGTATGGAATATACATTATTAACTCTTTATGGAAGTGTCAAGGTCTCCGTATGGCCTCGTCTAATAACCTTGGAGATTTCACACCTGTGTCATTAGAGAAGTACAGAGATTTAGAGCTTAGCACCAAGGAGTATAGTCAATGGCCACATCGTTCTTTTGATCTGCTTTTGTGTCTCTGGAGGACAACATGGCTATTCCGCATTCATTTTAGCACCCTAAATGCCCATTTAAGTTCAATAGTGTTTATTAAATGAAATATACAGGACCAGTGGGTACCTTGCTTTGGGCTAAAAAAGCGGGGCAATACACAGGAGCATATGATATATCTCAGTCCTGATGATGCTTTGGAAAACATTGGAGAATTACTCTTAATTGTTAGGAAAAATTAGAGGACACAGCTGATCTACAAACTATGGAGTGCTGAGTTGAACATGATTCGATGTGTCAGTGGGTGGCACAGTAGAGCTTAGTTGTTCAGAGTGCAATTTTCAGCACCAGCTCTCCTAGGTCTGAATCACAGTCACCGATGACTACTTGCATGTCTGCCAGTCAGTTAAGCTACTATGTCTTCATCTGTAAAATGAGGATTAGATATTTGCCTCATCAGCTATGGTATAAACTAAATGTAATTATCTCTGTACAGCAATTGGCAGAGTGTCAAGCCTTGCTCTGAGTGAGGCTCGGGGTGATACTCTCACGGAAAATCCTGTCTCATTGACACCTGGTGTAATCTTGAATGCTCCCTTCCTCCTCAACCAGACTTCGTTGGGCTTTCCTAAGTCATTCTCGGCTCTGCCTCCCATTGCTCTGACCATGACTTTTACATGTTCTTCTTTTTCTTATCCATCTTAGCGGCTGGTACTCTGAAAAGTATATTCTGGATTCTCTTCTCTTCAATGCAGTCTCATTGGATGGTCTCCTTTACAGTGATTCTGCTTCTACTATCTACTCAGATGCTCTTCAATCAGAGTTCCATATCTTTAATCCAGAGCTGTCTCCCTAGAGACCAGTGTGCACCTTCACTACCGTGCATCTTCACCTAGGAGTCTTAGAGATACATCCACCATTAGGTGCTCGAACAGCCCATTCCAACCACACAACAGATTGCACCGTCTTCTACCTTGTGTGGTGGGTGCCATTTCTACTCATCAGGGATGCAAGCCATTAATTTAGAACTCAGGATTCACGTATGTGTTCGTTACCTTCCACATCCAATTAGTCACAGAGCAGCACTGATGCTATGCCCTAATGAACCCCTCCTCCCCCCTCCTCCTCTTCCTCTTCCTCAGGCTCCTTCTCCTGAATCTCCTCTTGCACAGGCCTCATGTCACATTCTCCTAACTTCAGTGACCCCTTCAGTCACCCCTTCTCAGTCTCCACAGTCATTTAGTGGAATCATTAATCAGTTCTATCTATTGCAGTCAACTTACACCTGAACTTCTGATTCCTCATACTATTTCTCTCTGTTTCCTTTTGCAGAGAAGGAAGTTGATTCAAAAATCTATCTAAGATTCCTCCTTAAAATACTTAAAAGCCTTCCTGGATTCTTTTAGATGAAAAGGAAAAGGAATTCCCTTATATCAAGGGCCCTTCAAGCCCATAAAGTCCCTGGAAGAACAACTATGTCTTCTTGTAGTTACAGTACACAACACAGAAGAAGTCCAAAGTAAACATTTTGTGGATTATTAGAGAGTTCAATCCATTAAATTCCCTCTCTGCTCCTTAAATTTCAAAGTAGGCATATTTTATCTCAGGTGAATAAAATTACTTCTAAGTCTCTTACACTTTCTGCTATTGATTCTGATTCTTTCTTTGCATATAGTACACACTCACTCATTCAATAGAATTTTATTGAGTGTCACACTATATCCTGGTGAATAAGTGAGCAAGATCAATGTGACTTTTGTTGTTGGAAAGATTTTAGTTCAATGGGAGAAAAATTAAATGTGTACTTAAAATATAAGTGGAAATATTATTGTAAGTTTCCTGCAGATTTGGCTATAAAAAAGAAAAAATGGTAAAACATTAAATGTCCATAAGTGAAGAAATTAATGACTTATACAATTATTCCAGGAACTATCCTCCTAGCAAAAATAATATAGACCTTTAGTGACTGACATAGATAGATACTTGTGAAGTAAAATTTGGTAAAATGACTAGTTTACCAAATCTGCAGTGCCTACCCTTTATCCATCTTATTTATCCCTACTCTTTGTTTTTTTAATGTTGTACTCACTACTACCTTTCCTTACAAAGAGTCCTTGATTACTTCAGTCATCCTCCACACCTTCATGCCATACTAATATAAAAAGTGCATTAGACATTTAAAAATAAACGTTTAATTGATTAATTAATTAATTAGTTTTGTGGCACTGGAGATTGAATTCAGTGGTATTCTACCTCTGAGATACATCTCCAGCTGTATTTTATTGTTTTTATTATAAAACAAAGTCTCCTTAAATTGCTGAGGGTGTCGCTAAGTTGCTGAGGCTGGCCTCCAACCTGCAATCTGCCTATCTCAGCCTTTCAAGGACTGGGGTTACAGGTCTGCGCCACTACACTGGGATAACAAACTTTAAATTTTTGAATGATTTTACAAAAATAATACGAAGAGTATCTTATCTATTCCTTCACCATTATCATCTTGAATTGCCATGGCATATTCATCAAGATGTTGCTCTATGCCAAGTGATGAACATTGCTATATATAAAAAATGAAATGAAGACTAATGAATTATCTGTGCAGCACAGACTTCTCCTTCACCTGACCGCCTGTGCAAAGTCTGCTTCAGATTGGTCCCCTCTTGAGAATTTCAGATGTGAGGAATATTTTAGTAAGGAATATGCTTTTTTTTTTTTTTTCTTGGCCTTAGTTAAGCATGTTATTGTGGCAGGTGTTTTCTGTGAGTAAGCACAGTTGTTAATTTTCAGGTCTCTGCCTCTTTTTACTACAACTCATGGCAGAGAAGGCCAAGGTCTATGCAGTAGCTAGGCCTTATCTGAGAGGTGATCATAGACAGCATCTTGGTCCTTTTGCCTCCACCAAGAGCCTGGGCATTGTTTTCCTTTGTCTAGCTCTCTAAGTACAATATTGATCACCAACCAACCCCTTTCAGACTTTCCTTAGAACTAACAAAAGCAAGTAAATTAATGTCTTTTGAGGATATTTGAAAGGTCAGTGGATACTCAAGAACTTGTAAGAAACACTTTCAAGAGGTTTATATGGTTAGTCCTTTATTTTATTTGTACACAAAAGCTTGAAGCAATTTGTAAATCTTATTTTTGACACTGATATGGATTACTATTATTGGCTTAGACTCAAGTGGATCTCTGAACCAGAGTTCACAAAGTTTCTGGCATGAGGTAGGCACTTCACAAGCATTATTTTGTTTAATCCTCACCAAAATCCTAAGAAGTATGTATTATCATTACACAAACCTATGACACTACTAAATGATAGTGCAAGAATTTGAATCTGTACCTGGCTGGTTTGAATGGTGGTTCTTGCTAGCACCTCTCATTCTTATCTTTTATGCAAGGAAAAAGTGGCAATTTTCACTATCTAATTGTGGCTCCAATCGCAGGGTCATCATTCATCCTAACTTTCCTAAAGAAAGCTAAATGATGGTAGAAATATCAAGGCCTAATGGACCCTGGGTGGTCTGTTATTGTAAAAAAAAAAATGAGATCTTAATGAAGAATAATGAACTTTCCATGAGAGATTTTTTTAGCATCTGCATTTACATGACCATTATCACTGCCTTGCAATTTTAAAATGCTTGTCACATTCATAGGAGCTCCTTGAGGGCAGGGATAATGTCTCCTTTTATATCCTTATTTTCACAACATTTGACAATGGGCTCTATGATGTATGTCAGTCACTGCAACCAAGATTTCTGAATGAAATTGGGTGTGGAATGTGTTTCTTTAAAAAATTCAGGTGAGTTTAATCTAATCCTGCCTGTGCCACATATTGTGTGCCCTTTTACAAGAAAATAATTTAGAAATTTTATTCTTCTCATCTGGCAAACTGGGATTATGTTGCACAGAGAATTGTTATAAAAGTATATAATACACATGATGCAAAAATGGGATCTGTTACTCTCTAGTTCTAAGTAGACATCAGCAATCAATGTTGTTTTCCCCCCAATGAATCCAGTCAAATTGTAGGTTTTTTTTTTCTTTTTCTATGAGTGTGTGTGTGTGTGTGTGTGTGTGTGTGTGTGTGTGTGTGTGTTATTAGGGATTGAACTCAAGGGCACTTTACCTTTGAGCTGCATATTGCATATACTCTAGCCCTATTTTTTAAATTTTGAAACAGATTCTCACTGATTTGCTGAGCATGACCTCCTTAAATTGCTGAAGCTGGCGATGAACCTGCAATTCTCCTGTCTCAGCCTCCCAAGTACTGGCATTACAGGCATGTGCCACTATACCTGGCTAAATTTCAAGAATCTTGTCAATGTAGATTTTCATGCAACATCCACTAATTAATTGAAGTTTTGTAGGTAATTAATGATCTTTATATTCTCTAAACAAACAGTATCAATACTGTGAATAAAATAAAGGAAGGATAGAAGAGAGTACTTTATAGCAGAAGACAAAGAAGTCAGGAATGACTTTTCAAGAAATTAACATACAAGAATCAAGATATTGACAAGTTTAATAGAACGATAATGATCCTATATGAGCACAAGAGTAAAGAACACATAGAGAAATAAAGATAAAAGCTGTATAGTCCATCAAAAGCCAGGTGATAAACTTATGTCAAGCCAATGCTTAGTTTGTAAGGAAGAGAGCAGATCCTCATTGCGCTTTGGTGGAATTTATCTGATTTCCATGTAAACAGATTGGTTTAGGGCAGCACCTGAGCCAATAACACCTGTCCACACACTGCAACAGGAATATAAGTGAAAGAGACATAATGATCTCTATTATGATTAAAACAGTGGTGGGAATAGGGAGAAGAGAAAAAGAAATTCTTAAGAAATTCTGGAGAAATTCTTAAGAATTCTTAAGAAATTCTGGAGGGTGAATATTGAGAATTGAACCCAGGAGTGTTCTACCTCCAAGCTACACGCCCAAGCCCCTTTTAATTTTGAAACAAGGTTTTGCTAAGTTATGGAGGATGTATTTTAACCATGTGATTCTCCTGGCTCAATCTCTCAAGTACTGGTATTATAGGTGTGTGCCACCATGCCCAGATGAAACTGAAGAAATTCTGAGAGGCAAGAATAGAATACATCTTTTGAGTGGCTAGCTATAAGAAAGAGAGGAGAATAAGGAGCCAAGTGGGATGACAAAGGTGACTGAATTTAACTGTAAGAGAAATAATAGAAGTCAATGGAAGTTTGGTTGGGGAAAGACAATACGATCACTGTGATGATTTGGGGTGGTATAGATGCCTGTTCAACAGTGGAGGATGCCCAGCAGTCAGGCAGAATGACATGTCTGGGAGTAAAAGAACAGGTGGAATCCCAATATATAACTTGAGGATTCAGCAGCACACAGACTATACTTAGAAGGAAGAATGTAGATAAAATTGTCCAGAATGAGGTATGAAGCAAGAAGGAAAAAAGCTGAAATCTGAACTCTGAAGATACAAAAATTTAGACAGGCAGTAAAAACTCCTCACTTGAAAAAGTCTGAGAAGGAAGGTGAAACATGGAAGGAATCACGGAAGCCAAATATGCAAAGAATTTACTGAGGAAGGACAGAAAAATAATAAATTGTTTTTTAAGGAAATGAACAAAGGATATTAAAAAGGTTATCTGGAAAGGTGGGTATTGAAAATTCAGTTATGCTCTGATGAGTGGAAATGGGGGTGCAATTGGAAGGGGATCTATGTAAGTGATCTATTTTGAGCAAAAGTGAGTGAAGAAAAAGGAGAAAAACCAGAGTTTTTATATGGTTTTTCAATTAACTAGAAATAATAGAATGATATTAAATGAATGATTTCTTGAAAACAAAAACTGGAATTTTTTCAAAGCAAATACTGTATTCGCAATTTACCATCATATGCAAGAATATCCCTTAATCCAAATTTGGCTCAATTCACTACCATAAAAAAGTTCTGAAATTAAAAGCTACTGAAAAATGATAAGTTGCCATCAATATGTTCCAGATTATGTCTGAGGTCCCCCGGTGAACAGCAGTGGCTCTCCGCAGGTACGGGCTTTACCACTTATGGGTATGGAACTTGCTGTTACTATTCTGAGGTTTGGATTTGGACAGAAAAGCCAATTACAATCAAGTGATTTTGAAATAATAAATTAGAGGATTTGCTTCCAATCCAGCTCTGTTTCTCAAAACCTTTCAATAACCACCTTTCCCTAAATGGTTTCCATAATAGAGAACACTCCTTAATATAGATCTTTCTCAAATCATAATTATGTGATCAATGACTTATATTTATAGCTGGGATTTTCTCCCTAGCTGTATGTTATTTGCTCTCCTTCTGCCATGACGTGATTATCTGAGAGTATGGAGGTATGCATGAAAATTTGGCTGGATAGGAACAGGATTTGGATGGTGAAAAGCAACTTTGGCAGCTACTAGGCAAAATGTGTCCCACAGATAGCTATTGTTTTGGCTGCACCATGTCAGCCAGCACAATATTTAATTTTCTTTTCCCAATTAGTTATGAACATTTAAATTCAAGATGCAAAAATCTGGATTTCTGTTTTCTTGTGAAAAATTGAGGGATTTGCCACCACCGAGATCACACACCTTCCCTGTAATGATCAGGAGCGAGTTGGGCTTCATTTTAGTACACACTCTCTAATTTTTCACTTTCTGGACTTCTATTTCTTCTTTGCCCTGAATTCCCTGAGAGTTGTCTTTTGTTGTTGCTGTGGTGCTTAAATTTTCTATGAAAAGTAAGAGAAAAATACAATAGTCTTTGGATATATGTGTTGAGAAGAAGTAGGGAAATGAAGCTAGGATAAGAGACGGAGGGAGTTAAAAGAGAAAGAGCACAAAACCTTGTGGAAATGGATGGCCTGTTTATTAAAACCAGGTGTATAAAAAAGTGACATAAGAAAAGTCGAGGTTTGATACAAATAAGTAAAAATGTAGCTGGGTAAGAAAAACCAAGATATGCAAGCAATAGCAAGCCTTATTTATTTATTTATTTATTTATTTATTTATTTATTTATTTATTTATTTATTTATTTGCAGTACTGGGAATTGAACTCAGGGGCATTCTACCTCCGAGCCACACCCTCAGCCCTATGTTTTTTTTTTTTCCTTTATTTTGAAACAGGGTCTTACTAAGTTGCAGAAGGCCTTGCTAAGTAGCTGAGGCTGCCCCTTAACTTGGATCCTCTTGTCTCAGCCATCCAAGTACTGGGATTACAAGCATGTGCCACCACTCCCGCCTAAGCCTGATTAATTAATATTTCTGAATTAGTCAGGAGCCAATGAGGAGCTACAGTCTCAGCAATGAGTATAAGTGAGTGCAATTATTGCAAATGTAAACTGGAGATAGAAGAAATAAAAAGACCTATAAAAGGAATACTGAGATTAAAGGAGAACGGCCACAACAGGAAGCAGCAGCCACCTTTGGGCTTGGAATAAAACAGGAAAAGGGTCGTATTTGTTAAAAAATTGAAAGGCTGGCAACCATCTACCATAGTGATGAACACCTGTAATCCTAGTTACTCTGGAGGGAGGCTGAAGCAGGAGAATTGCAAGTTCCAGGCCAGCCTGGGCAACATAGTGAGACCCTGTTTCAAAATAAAAAGTGCTTGGATGTAGTTTGGTGTTAGAATGCCTCTGTGTTCCATCCATAATACTACCAAGATAAAGAAAAGGAAAAGGGAGATCTAGGAAAGGCCTCTGCAAAGTTGAAGTCAACCTATGAGGAGAGGTCCTGAGAGGTTGCAACCCATATTTTAGCAGAAAAGAGTACATGTACTGTGGTTTTTTGGAGAGCCATGATGAGGCTTACTTTGCAAATGTTGTACAAGCAACATACTCCACCACTGGTGGTGTAACATGGATCTCCATCACTGGGATGGAGGGAGGTGCTACACTGACCTGGATAGGAACAGAGACAACTGGATCTGAAATAAAACAGCGACAGGAAGCCAAATAAGAGAAGCAGCCTTGTCCCTCCTGGAGCTTCCAGTTTCCCTCTCCTGCTCCCAGAGGCACAGCCTATAGTAGAGGGCTGAGAAATGAGTTTCAGAGTTCAAGCCCCAACCTCACAAAGTAATATTAGGAAAGGAGCTTGAAGTCGAGTGTTAATAGCCTAATAGTTGGTTCAATCATCTGGTCTTCCACAGACTAGATTTTGTGTCCTTGACCTTACAGACAAAATAAAAATGATTTTAAAAGACTTAGATGGTTAGGCTACCCTGTGGCCTAGAACAACCTTTCATAAATGTTTTGGGTCAATTTAATGCATCTCAGTTTCACAGTTATGAAAGGAAGTATGGTAGCTATGGTCCCCTCAATATCCCACAGGAAAAAATTGGAGTAGATAGAAGGGCACCAATATACCAGAGACATATGGGTCACACAATAAGAATCACAAACAAGGCACTCTGTCTCCAGCCCCCATCTCATCTCTGCAGCAGCTGCTTCTATAAATCCATAGGTAACTGGACTCCTAAAACTAATGAAGTCCAAAGATTCCACTGCCCCAGGGAAAGAGCTCGGGCGTTGGGCATGGCTCATTGCCCCAGGTCAGAGATGAAACCTATTTGTTTGCTCATTTGTTTTATTAAGTTCTGAAGAAGGAAAAAAAGACTTGTCTCCAGTTGAAGATACTGGGTTATCCAAGGGCAATTGAATTTAATGTTTCCTGGAAGACCAATTTTATGTGTTTTAAAAACCCTGAAGGAATACAACTTAGCATATTCCCTTAAAGAACTATGTCTTGGTTTGCAGAATTTCTCCCAGTGTCAGTGAAGAGCTAAGCTTCTGAGATGCATGGTGATATTTTCCTATCTATAAAGGGTGAATTTGGATGAATTAGGAAAAATAATATCTCTTCCTTAAGAAAATGCATTGCCATCTGCCAGAAAAATGGAATAATCGCTATACACATCTATGAAAAGAGCAAGATGAAAGGCATCTTCTGGACTTGTTCAGTGCACAACTCAAACAACTATAAATGGTAGACAGTATTTTCTCCATCACTAGTTCAAACAGACACTAAAAAAATTTATATGTGAAGTAGACTATTTATAATTATGTTTCACTGGTGTTTAATTAGTGCTTTTTTCCACTGATACCTTGTCATGCCATATCCTTTAGGAGACTAATGGGCTTTATAGATATACAAGCAGGAAGATAATAATATCTCTTCAGGAGGGAATGATAAAATTTCTTCTTATGCTTCCTGATTCCTTGAGTTTTTTATCTGACTTCTCCTGATTGCCATATACATGCTCAGATTCATGCACATTCCAAATCTGGCATGGTCGAGTGAATACTTTTATTTTATTTTTGATAATTTTATCACTTTCTGCCCATTCTGGAAAAAGAGGAACTAATTTGGTAAGAGATATTAGGAAAGAATCTGACACCCACTGGATTCTCCCAAACAGGAGGTTGTAGACACTACAGAGGTACAAGAAGCAGGAGCCATCTACCTGTCTACCTGACTTCATCTCTCTTCCACTAATTCATATATTTTCTGTCCTGGAAATGGCTTGAGCTTTCTAGTAATGTTGTTATCTCTCTTATTACTGGAGGAATCACAGACATGACCAGGTGAGTGCTTGCTATCTGAATTGAAATTTCACACTTCCAATGTTGAGTTAGAGGATGTTGAAAGTTGTATAGAATCTCAAGACTATTTCAATAGATGAGTCTTGCAAAGTTTTTGGCTCTCCAATTTTGAACAAATTATATTCATGAGTTCCAGATAGCTTAGTGTTTAATACAATCATGAGTCTGAAATCAGGTAGTCATATTTTCCTTGACACCTTGAAAAAGTTATTTAATTTTGCTGAGTATTGATATTCTTGCCTATGAAATGGGAATAATAATAATGGCATTATTATATGTAAATATTTCAACAATGAGATGTAATAAATTGGTGTCACTTGGAACCTGTCATACTGCCACCACTCAATGGATATAGGCTATTACCATTAGCATTCTTAGTGAATGCAATTAAAAGCAGAGGGTCATTAAATGATTTTTTTCCAGCAGGAAACTAAGGAATGAAACAGCAACGGGTATTTTGGGGAGAAAGAAACTATAGGGATTCTTCTTTGGCTTGAAATCATAGGGATTTAGGGGTAGATTGTCATCTCACTCATACAAATCTCTCTCTCCCTCCCTCAAAAATGGGAACATCTCTTTATAATATGTCTTTACAGCTCCTTTTCACAAGAAGTAGAGTCTCTTACTTTACTCTTTTCGTCTAGACCTGCCCATGTTACTTGATTTGGCCAATGGGATATCAGTAAAATGTCTCTCAGTCTCACCCTGAGGCATGCAAACTGCATGTCAGGGGGCCTTACCATCCCTGGCTACTATTGGAAGCCCTGTAGGATATTCTTTGGGCAGTAATGTATTGACTTGGAAGTAAAGCAAGAGAACCTTTTAAAAAACATGCTATCTTTTTTGGGTGATAGTTACATGAATGTGTAAATATATAAAATTCCATGCTGAAAAGGAAGCATTTACACTTTTGTATATTACCCCTCTTTCTATATACACACGTGTCCACATGCATGGGCACATCTATATGAGTTAGGAAGAGTAAGTTATAAGGTAAATCAGTTGAGTGTTGTACAACAGAAAATAGAGATAGAAATGGTTAACTCTTATGAACATGGTCAGATGATTGAGCAAGATGAAGATGAGTTTGTCCTGAATCAAGCAACATAGATGTTGTTGATTTACTTGCTGAAAGCAGTTTTCTTTCAAATAGTTGGTAATAAATATCATTTTGAAGTAGGACTAACAGTGAGTAGGTGAAAAATTTGAAATGGCATAATATATTTTAATATTGGGGATACTAACATGCTTGTATATTGATAAGAAAGACCTAAAAGATGACAGATTTGAAAGTGGAGAAGAGAGGGGGAATAAGGAAAGGAGAGACATCTTAAAAATTTCAGAGATATTACCATATAATATATGATTATTAGTGATCTACTTTATTAATAGGGATTTCATACATGTCATTGTATCCTTTTATTGGTTTTGATCTAACCTATTGTGTCTAAGGGACCTATACTCAACATGCCCTTCTGTAACACCCACTGTGATGGGGTATGCATGGCCTTGTGTTCTCCTCATTCTATGACAGAGTTGCAAATTCTATTCTGATTTCATCTTGATTACTTCTGCTTTGTAACATGTAGCCACAGTTTTCTCATACTCCCATAAAAGATTATGGACACAAAATAGAATGAAGAGCTCCCTCAGGAAGTCTAGGATTTATCAGTAGAGATGTCTTAAAGAAGACTTGTCTTTAAAATTTCCCCAAAGGCTCTAGCATCTCTTCAAATTTTAATTTCTCTTTCTCATTCCCACAAAGCCAGTACATTTCCTCGTTCCACTATAAAATTGTCTTGTCACCTCTAACAGTCAAATGTAGAGGGAATCACTTGAAAGCAGCTTTTGCTGCTCTTAATCTTGCAGCATGCCACAGCCACACACCCTCCAGAATGGAGATAGAGAGCAGGACATTGGTTTTGCTCTCTGGATTTCAAGGACAGAGAAGGAGGAAGAAGGAAGAGTATTGGCCAAGATATCTGGGTCTTTTTGTACTGTTCTCTTACCTCGATCAAAGAATTTTAGAAATGAATAGAATATGGGGGTTACCTACTGTTTCACCAATATTCTCACTGGTATAAACCAAAATGATTAACTGCGCAACTTAGAAGAAGGAAGGTTTATTTGCTCACAATTTTTTGGAAATTCTGGGCTCAGTCCATGGGAGGCTAGGGTCTGAAGCTCAGGGCATGGTGCGAGGAGGTAGAGAAAGGGAGAGAGCAAGGTTCTGTGCTCACATCACGGGGGCTGAAAACAAGAGAGCAAGCAAGGGTAGGATGAACCTTATCTAATCCCCAAAGTTGCACCCCCAGGGAGCTACCTCCTCTAGCCATGCCGTATCTGCCTGTATCTGCCTAGGTTATTACCCAGGTAAATCAGTAATGGATTTATCTACTGATGCAATTGTAACCCTCATTACTTAACTACATCAACTCTGAGCTCTTCAGGGAACCTTCTATATCTGACTGTAACACCTATTCTACCCACTTATTCTTTTACAGATGAAGTAACAGAGGGGTAGGATGATTTTTGTAGAAACTCAGTTATTGATAGAAGATATCTCCACCCACTCTCCCTTTCTTTGCTGGTTATGAACTGAAAGTTTGCCTCAGATGGACTTTATATGGTGAACTTCATGTAGTCTTGATTAGTAGTTTCCAGCTCTGGGTGATATTATAACTTGGCTCTACATAATAAAAGCCAAACAAAACAAAACAAAGTAATATTACAGATTGCCAAGTCCCACTCTACAATTTATAATATCCCAAATATATAACAAGGTAGAGAAGAGATAATATGAGAAACTGGAGCTTTAGGAAGATCTGCTAGAATGGATGGCCATTGCCTGGTGTCTGGTCAATGGGTGACTTGGATTTTGTAAATTCTCTAAATGATAAGAATACTCCCATCTTGAGTATTGATTACCCATTTTCCTTCTAGGAGTCTAGAGTTTTGATGGCTATCGTTGATCATTGTGCCTGTGTAACCAGTCTTAGAGAAAGCCCTGGAATCAGTTTCAAAGGGACTTTTTGGGACAGAAAGGTGCACAGAAGTTACTGCCTTCAGGGGTGGAGGGAAAGTATGGCCCCCCCTCAGGGAGAGCATGGGAAGTCCACATGTGGGTTTGGATAAGTGATGCTATGTGAAGTGGTTTTCTCTTACTGATGAGGCTTGTATTCTCACCATGTCCCAACAATAAAAGTTGGTCATGAGAGAAATTATATGTGGGATCCCTTGAGTCCTTCTGAGGAAGTGCTGAATTTGTGGTTGATTGCAGAGCTTCTAAAATAGCCAAAGTAGATGATGTCCAAAGAGAGGTGATAAAATAATTGACCAGAAAGTATGAAAATGTCTTCTGCTGTGTCTCATTGGCAGCGAGCTTCGGAATAGTTTCAGACAGGACCATGCAGTTAGAGAATCATGCGGAGAAATCAATTGTCCCAATTTTTTGTCTTTGTTACACAAAAATATGTAATAGTGTGACTACTGTACTCTGAGAAACTAAGAGGATGGGTCCCACTTAGATACATGATTGGCATATTAAACCTAATAGTTTTGAAATTGAAACTTTGATTTTTCATTCTAAATTATCTCCGCTGGTTGTCTTTCTCAGCAAATGGCAATTTCAGTAAATTCTTAATTTTTCTCAGGCTGAAAGCTCTAAGGCCACCCTTCATTCTTCTCTTTCTCATTCTCTTCTTTGGCTCAAACCACATGTAAAATCCTAATTATTGCAGAGGCTAATTTCAAAATGCAATTGTGTCATATCTCTACCTTTGTTACTCTGTGTTAAACTGCCCTCTCTTGCCTGGAGCATTGTGTTACTGTCACACGAATCTACCTCTTCCCTGTGGTCAGTCTCTTTGCCTCACAGTATCCCACTAAATCATCAGCCACATTATATCGCATCTCTCCTCTCAGCTGCCAATAGCTTCCCATATCAGTCTAAATAAAATCCCAAATCCTCACCATTACCTACACTCCACCTTATAATCTAGCCCCAAGTCGTCTGCTCTGGCTAATCTCTCCCCTTTTCCTACAGTCATTTCCCTCCTCCCACCCATACCTCTGTTCAGTTCTCAAGCCCACCAAATATGCTCTTTCCTCACTGTCTTGGGTATTGTTTTTCTTTCTGCCCAGGACACTCTTCCCCTAAATATTGGCCTGGCTCATGCCTCTACTTTCTTCAGATCTCAGCTCTAACATCACCATATCAAAGAAACCTTCACTAAGCGATCTAAGTAAAAATATCCCCCCATGCTAACCTCCCATTATTTGTTGCCTCACTTTATTTTAATTTTCTTCAAAGTTCTTTGGAAAGCCTTAAATAGTATATGCATATGTACTTACTTGCATATTTACTTCTTCCTCCTAGAATAAAGTGTAAGCTTCATGCAAGGATACTTGGTTCTGGTCCCTGCTCTGTCCACAGAGCGCTGGGCAATAGCGACACAGAAGGGGTGGTATCAAGTGTGGTGAGAGGATGAAGGAATAATGCAGTGACTGTGCTGAGATATGGAGAAAGAAAGGGTAAATATTTTGCAGGAAAAATAGATGAGGAGTGGAGTACATGCTGACATAAACATCAATGAAAAACAGGGAAGGAGACCTGAGGCTTGTTGTTTCAGAGACAAGACGACAGTTCACATAAGGCTTTGGTATTCCACACTGACTGCAGGAAAGCTGACTCTCTTCTGCCCTTCACCTATCCTCACCTGTTATTCATTGGAGTTGGAAATATTTCCTCACTCTCCACCATGAGGCTGTGAGCTGACACAGTGGATTGACACAGGTTACAGAACAGCTATTCCCAGGATGTTCTCATAGTGTGGCCTTTGGAAAGCCCCCTCCTTGTGAGGGCCATGTCCTCTGATGGAGCAAAATCATGAGGCTACTCCTCTGGGGTGCTGTAGAGCTGCCTTAATTAACACAAGGGGTAGCCTTTAACCTTCCAGAGTGAAACATACTGAGAAAGAATACTTCCCTTTTGTTTCCTTCCTTGGATTTTTTGAAACTAGGACTCCAATTTCCAAATAAGAATATAGTGAAACTTGCAAGTGATTAAAAAAAATCTTGGGCCCAGGACCCAAAAATTCTTTAAGGTTTGAATATTTATTCAGAGGGAGAAAAGTGCTATGCATTTTAAAAAGCAGACTTGCACTACATAGATCTTTCTCTTTTTCTCTTTCCCCTTCCCAGTGGCTTAATGGGATAATAGGAAGAGTGGCATTTCTATTACAGATAAAAATATATGTTTTAAGCATGCTCTGGAGAAATTTGCCAGCTGGTCTATTATGGCTAGACAGGGGCTGCCATGGGAAACAGAAAATCCTCTCAGGTTATTTGGGTATTTGAATGTTTTGTAAGAAAGACACACAGACACATAGAGACACACACACACACACACACACACACACACACACACAGAGAGAGAAAGGGGATTTGGGGCTAAACTAGTGGGAACACATAAAAAAATAGATGCATCTGATGTCACTTTTTCTTTTACTGTAGATATGACAGAATTTAAATCGTGTTGGAGATCCTCTATTTAGTTAGTTATCTGAGGTGAGAATAATATTCCTCCATGGCATCTTGCCAGTCAACACTCTGAAAGAACAATAAAATTCACTTAGAAAAGACAAAGACATACTATATATACATGAGTTATGGGATCAGCCAAGTCCTGAAGAACAGTCTGGAGCCATCATGCACAATATGAGTGCTGAAGTTAGACCTTCTGAGATCAAGCTCAATTCTACCATCTTACCAGATCCCTATCTTTGGACAACTTACTTAACCTCTCTTCCCCCATTTTTCATCAGTAGAATTATTGCATTTGCAAGATCAGATAATCCTTGCAGAACATGGAGAACAATGCCTGTCAAATAACGAAGTCCAATAAGTGGGAGCTATCATTATTAAGTATCTGGAACACAAATTCTGTGCTAAATCAATCACCTTATCCTCTTTCTAATTTAAATGCATTATTCAACAAATATTTGTCATACCCATTATATCTGCCAGTGTATAAAAAGTAGGCAGAAAAAAATTAAAACTACCCTTTCCAGCCTTGAGCAGTAGGAAACATGGTAAGGCAGTAAGACATGAATATACATCAATAACATCAAAATCCTCCATGTTTATGATCATTTATCAACCAAATTGTCTAAATAATATGTACTTAAAATTCAAAGGCAAGATAGACCACTCAGAGTTAGGGATGGGTCATTCATTGTGGAAAAGTCTCTTAGACTTTAAATGATGAATTTATCTTGCTTGGGTTAAAAGGAAGGAAAGGACATTGCAAACCTAGGAATAAACTGAGCAGGTTATGGCATTTGCAAAGGTGGATTGATTTACCTGGCAGCGAGTAGGTCCTCTTAGCTGGAACAAATGTCTCTTGTTTAGATGAATAAAGAAGAGAACAAGGTTAACCTTGTAGGTTAAATGGTGGAATTTGGGCCTGGAGGCAAGTTTAAGTAAATTCAGAGGGTAGTTTTCCAGCAAAAAACAAAAACAAAAAAACATCTACAGAAGATTGCAGGGAGATTCCAGGCACCAAAATCATCCTAGGGAAGTCTTAAGTTGGACGGAACAGGAGTAGATATGTTCTGACATTTTCCTCACATTCTGATTCTATGAATTGGCATTTTAAAGTATGCCAATGTGGCAAGAATGAACTTTATAAGGTGATTTGTAGGCCCCCACTGATGGTTCATCACCAAATAAACATGGGCATGTCCTCCAGGTTCAGCGGGGCATACACTGAGCATATAATAGGGCAGGAGAGGAAGGCTACCATAATTTCATTTGAATGACTATAACAATTCAGTGAACTAATTTCTTTGTGAATGCCTTGCAAATTTTTATGGATAGTGTAAATATTGTGTGTGTGTGTGTGTGTGTGGTGTGTGTGTGTGTGGTGTGTGTGTGTGTGTGTGGTGTGTGTGTGTGTGTGTGTGTGTGAATTACTGGGGATTGAACCCAGGGGCAGTTTAACTCCAAGCTACGCTGCAAGGTCTTATCATCATCATCATCATTATTATTATTATTATTATTATTATTATTATTATTATTATTATTTTAAATTTTGAAACAGGTTCTTTGTAAGTTTCCAAGAGTCTCACTAAGTTGCTGAGGCTGTCTTTGAAACTGTGATCCTCCTGTCTCAGCCTCCCAAGTACTGGGATTACAGGCATGTGCCAACACACGCAGCTCAGATAATGTCAATGTAATATTGAAGAATGCAGAATAAATATATTTGATATTTTAAACTTACAGGTGGGGAGAAGACAGTAAACAGAGGTAGACATTATCAACCTCCAATATTCTTCTTTTCCATTGTAGACCAGCCCACATTGCCATCTCCGTTAGTATGCAAACCTTCGCTTCATTTTGTTTCTCTCTTTTGTATCAAATGCTGTGTAAGTAGACTGTATATATGACGACATATATCTTTGCAATCCATCCCTCACCTCTTCTATAAAGGATGTGTTATTGCTTCCTCATTGCCCAGATGAAGAAAAGGGTGCTGAGATAAAACAGATAAAGGGACCAAGGTCACAAGTCTTTAATGAGCAAAGGCTGATCTCTGTTAGATGCCAAAGTCTGGCTACTAAGTTTTCCTGTAGGGCTTCTATGGCTGTACCACAGAGTCTTTGCAGAGGCCATAGAGGTGGGTGCCCACCTGCTGCTCCTTGAGACTGGAATTCAGGGTACCCTAGGGTTCTCTACTCTATCTCCCACTGTTCTATATCTGTGCCTCCTAAATGCCCTTTTCTCTCTCTTTCTAGTTAACTATATGTTTTTTTTTTTAAAACTCATACAGTCATATATTTTTATCATTGACAGGAAAGACAGTTACAAAATGGAACTTTCTGGAATAAAGAGCCATATAGTGATGCTCTGAGAGGAGAAATGACTCTGAGGCTCAGTTTCTTTTATGAAAGCAGAGAACACTGCCAGCCTTCTCTACTTGCCAGGGCTGCTAGGAGGATGAAATCAGATAACTTATATGGAGAAAAAATATAGATTGTAAAATAAATGGAAGACATTGTTATTTAGTAGGCAGCTTTGCTGTAAAGAGACAATCAGGTTAACAGAGACTGAGTTCCCATCCTAGTGGTGGCATTTATTGTTAGTTTATGTATGCTTCTTAAAAATCTCTAAGCTTCTGTTTTCTAATCTGAAAAATGGGTGTATAGGACTTCTCATAGGGTTTCTGTGAATGTGAGTGTTTTTCTTAGAACTTCATTGTTTATTATCATTCTAATATTCAGTGTAATTGATTATGAGCAGGAAGAAATATTCATCAAAGCACCAATAAAATGCAAACAACTAGACACAGGGGTTAGAGATAAACAGGACTTATTCAAAGAACTTCAGGGGTCAAGAAGACCTGGTGGACAGGAGAAAGTTTACCACTGATAACATGTTGTCTTAATAGGAGCATGAACTAGGCAAGTTCTGACTGTTACAATTGTCAAGAAGAGGGAAAAACAGTGAAGCTGCTGTTGCCTGCCTTGGCCCCTTTATCTTTGAGAGAGTAGTAGCAGCAGCAGCTTTTGTGAAGGATGATCTGGGGAGCAAAACACTTGGGACAAGGTCAAGGACTTCCCCAACTCCTGTACCAGCTGTATCCTTAATTTTTATCTCTATCTGAGACTTACTCCATGGCTGTGGCTGGGAAACCTGCTGGCCTGCAGAAGAATAGACTTGTTCTTAAATCCTGATTACAGAAGTAATGGTGGGGTAAGAACTATATCTTTCATAAAGGAAATAGCAGCATTATAGAAGCAAACAACTGAATAAATACTTCTCAAAAGAAAAAATGCAATGGCCAATAAATATATAAAAAAATGTTCAAAATCATTAGCAGTCAGGGCAATGCAGATCAAAACTACACCAAGATTTCATCTAACTCCAGTTAGAATGGCAATCATCAAGAACACAAACAATAATTAACGCTGGTGAGGATGTGGGGAAATGGAAAATCTTATACACTGTTGGCATGAGTACAGATTAGTACAACTACTATAGAGATCAGTGTGGCGATACTAAAAAAAATAGGGATAAGCCACCATATGACTTGGTTATGTCACCCCTCAGTATCTTTCTAAAAGAATTGAAGTCAGAATACTATAGCAATACACACTATTCCATGTTTATAGCATCACAATTCACAATAGTCTAATTATGAAACCCACCTAGGTGTCCATCAACAGATGAATGGGATAAAGAAAATGTGGTATATGCACACAGAAGGATTTCATTCAGTTGTAAAGAAGAACAAAATTATATCATTTGCAGGAAAATGGATAGAACTAGAGAATATCATGCTGAGTTCAGCCAGTCACAGAAAGTTGTGTTTTCCCCCCTATGTGGAAGCTAGAGAGAAAATGGGAAACAAGAGGGACTCCAGATGAATGAGGAGAGAGACCAATAGAATAGTGGAAGGGGGTTGTGGGAGAAAGGGAGAAGGATAAAAGAGGCTTGGTGAAACAGTCCAAATAATGCCACGTCCATATACAAAGGTATCACTACCAATCTCAGTAATATGTACAGAGAGGGGGAGAGTAGAGTGGGTTCCAGAGGAAAATATACTAAGTATAATATATGTATATGTATATGTATCTCTCTCTCTCTCTCTCTCTCTCTCTCTCTCTCTCTCTCTCTCTATATATATATATATATATATATATATATATATATATATATATATCACCTTGAATCTCAATATAATGTGTAATTCCAATGATAAAAGCATACCAGAAAAAGAATGTAAACATTTAACACTTGCGCTTAAGGTAAGATTTGGAATTGGGCACAATACTTGGATTTGGTATTCAATGTCTTTAGATTTCTAGGCAAATGACATATTCTTTCAGCATCTCAGTTTCATTATCTGGTTGAGGATGTGATAATGTTAGCCTTTCTGTTTTGTTGTAATTAAATTTTAAGTAATGTATATAATTTTATGTGATGAATGCATACAAAGGGGTCAAAAATTAAGACTTATTTTGATGCTTTTTTCTTCTTTTTGGAGCAAGGATACAAACATAACGTATATATTATGCCTTTGCATGCTGGTGTCAAAGCAAAGGCCTTTATTTAGTGTTGAGCTTGGGAAAAAAAAAATTTGCTAGAATCTGTGGAGAATTCAAAGTAGTTTATTTGTATCCCTTGTCCTTAAATAGCTTCCAAACCAGTAAAAACAGGTAAGAAAAAAAATGAATTGCAAAAAATATTATACACATAGGGTCTAATGAACTGTTAATATGAAAAATTCTACAGAAATTAACATAAAACAATAGAATGATCTAGGAAAATGTTTTACAGAAAATCCTATTTTGTTTTATTTAGACCATACATCTTTCAATTATGTTGTCAGTTACTAATATTAGTTAATGCTGTTTCAGGATCCATGCTAAAGATTATGTCTGACTTGGACCTTAAAGGATGAGTAAAAAATGGATGGAGTAGGTAGAAAAATTGGGATTCATTTCCCCATGCATTTAATTGGGTACAAACACAGCCTTATTCAATTCAATATTTTCCTTATCAGTGAATTTAGGTACTTACTGATAATTCCTTATGTTTAACCTCACACTTAACTCCTCTCACTGATTCTGGAAAAGTAGCTCTCTCTAGATACCTTAACAATATATGAAATGCATCATATTCTTATACATATCAAGAGTGGTATCTTACTGTTAAAAAATGAGCCCTGTGTGTAGCTTCTATCTTGACTAATATCATCTCTGCCTGTCATGGTCCTGAATGACTTTGGCTGTTCTGGGTGGCTGGGTATGCAAGAATGCCTGATGGTCTAATTGCCCTCTAGCCCAGAGCCAGGTCTTCTGCTAGTCACTGAGCATTTAAGTAGGGCAAGATGACTACATATTGTCTGCAGTGTGACCACTTCCTCCCAGGAGACTGGAGGCTGGCCTATTACTTGCTATAAAACACCAAGCCCTGGGCTCTAGGCTCCCCAGATGCAGTGCTTCCCACTGAGAGTGTAACTGCCATTTAGCGCTCTTTGGGACAGGGTAATTGGTGCTACCACACTAAAACTCCTGCTGTGTGTTGTGCAATGATTAATACTTTCTCTTATTATGATCCATTGAGTATTTATGCATATATGAGTTGATATAAACCAACCTGCTTTCTGGCTTAGTCTTATTCTCTAGAGTATTATTAATCCTTGCCCTATAGATTTGGGGTTCTTTTCTGGTAATATCAAAACAATATTCTAACTTTTTTTTTTAGGTACTGGGAATTGAACTCAGGGGCAATCTACCTCCGAGCTCCACCCCCAGTCCTATTTTTCATTCTTTATTTTGAGACAGGGTCTCACTAAAGTTGTAGAGGGCCTCACTGAGTAGCTGAGGCTGGTCATGAATCCAGATCCTCCAGTCTCAGATTGCCAAGTACTGGGATTACAAGCATGCATCAACACACCCTGCTTCTAACTTTTATACATTAAAATTATCCCCTGTTCTTTCCTCTGCCTGGATCTCAGAACCAAATTGTAATAAGATCAGAAACTCTAAATTCTGTCACTCCAAAGATAAAACTTTTTAAAAAAAATCCGTGCATTTCCCAAGATTATTTTTCTGAACTGAGGACTTAATTCAACTCAACGAAGTCTTATAATGTAGTGATTCCCTGTCTAGGCCTAAAATAAAGAAGCCTAGATCTGAATCCTATCACTTCTACTTGAATTTTTATGATATTGAATAGTTGTTTTTTAGTTTTTTAATATTTTTATTGGTGCATTGTAATCATACATCTTTGTGAAGTATAAGCTGGTAGTGGCATACATGCACATCACTCTTTAACCCTTCCTCAATTTCTACCCCATTTTCTCCCCCTTTCCTCTTTAGTGATTGACTTTGATATGTTTGAAAGTGTCATGCAAGTTGTTCACATTGTGAAGTGCATCCTTGATTAGAATTAAGAAGTCAACTGTGTGATACTCAATAGGTTTGAGGTTTCTATTGAACACTGGGGCAAAGATATGTTTGAATATATTTGGAAATATTTTATTTGAAGTTGGAGAATGAGGTCAAATTACAATTTATTATATTTTACAAATTAGGTTGGAGCCAGTCATTTTTATTGATGTTATGCTTCACAATGTGTAGGTATCTGGCTAATTTTTATTTGCTAATATTTTGTTTTATTGGTGCATTGTAATCATTCATCTTTGTTAGGTACAAGCTGGTAGAGGCATACATACACACATCTCTAATTTAACCCTTTTCCAATTACAGTCCATTCCCTCCTCCCTCCCTCCCTCCTTCTCAAGTTTAGTTTAGTAATTGACTTTGATATGTTTGTGAAAGTACATCATGTGCATTAGGGTGTTTCCCTCCCCACCCTGTCACCTTCGGTTAAGTCACCTTCTTTGCTCATTTAACATTTCTCCTTCTTTGTCTAGAGTCCCTCCTACAGGCCACTTTCTCCCTAGCTTCCACATATTAGGGAGAGATTCCAATTTTTTAAAATTTTTGTGATTGACTTATTTCATGTAACATAATATTTTCTAGTTCCATCCATTTTCCTGCAAAAGACATAATTTTGTTCTTCTTTATGGCTGAGTAAAATTCCATTGTGTACATATCCCATAGTTTTGTAATACATTCATCTATTGATTGGCATCTTGACTGATTCCAAACTTGGCAATTGTGCAACTATAAACATAGATATGCATGCATTAATCGGGTAGTTTGGTTTCCATTCTTTTGGATAGATACCCAGAAGTGACATTGCTGTATCATATGATAGATTCATTCCTATTTGTCTTAGAATCCTCCATTCTGTTTTCTGAAGTGGTTATACTAATCTATAATCCCACCAGCAATATATTAGTGTTTCCACTTCTCCACGGTCTCACCAGCATTTGTTGTTGTTTGTATTTTTAATGATTGCCATTCTAATTGGGATTAGGCGAAATCTCAGGGTAGTTTTGATTTTCATCTCTCTGATTGCTAATGATGTTGAACATTTCCTCATAAATTTATTGACCATTTGCATTTCTTCTTTTGTGAAGTGTCTATGTAGTTCACTTGCCCATTTTTTATTTGATTATTTGTTTTCTTGGCAGTGAGTTTCTTGAGTTCTCTCTATATTCTAGATACCAGTCCTCTATTTGAGGAGTAATTGGCAAAATTATTTTCCCATTCTGTTGGCTTTCAATTGATGTTCTTGATAGTTTCCTTTGCTATGCGGAAGCTCTTCAGTTTATTGCAATCCCACGTATTGATATTCCTTTGAATTTCTTGTGCCTTTTTGGGTCTTGTTGAGAAAGTTTTTACCTGTGCCTATGTCCTAAAATAAAGGATCCTGGATCTGAATTCTAGCAATGCTACTCGAAGTTTGTATGATATTGAATAGTTGCTTTTTTTACTATTTATTTATTTATTTTTACTTTTTGGTACTGGGGATTGAACCCATGGGTCTCTCCCTCTAAGATACACCCCTATCTCTTTTTATTTCAAAACAAGGTCTTACGAGGTTACTGAGGTTCTTGTTAAGTTGATGAGGCTGTTCTCAAACCTACAATTCTCCTATCTCAGCCTCCCAAATACAGAGATTAAACACATGTGCTGCTGTGCCTGGCTTGTCTTGAATTCAATTTCTTAATATTTTACTGCCTTATTTCCCTTTTATATAAAATGAAATTCATAATAGTAACTAACGTGGAGCTGTGTGGAGATCGTATGAGTTAAACATAAATTATTTATAGTAGGTGCCCAGTAAATGTTAGCCATTATTCTATTATTTTTACCATTAATTCCGGCCTTGTGGCATTCCAGATGCTCCATAGATTTCAGAACCATTCCATTTACATACTTTCAGGCTTCCCTACTGACTTCACTACAGAAACAAAGACAAAATCCCTATCTTTCACCTTTAAGTTATGGAATCATTCTACATTCTACTTTTTTTCTTTAAATATTCCCTACTTTTTTTTTTTTTTTTTTTTTTTGGTTCTAGGGATTGAACCCAGGGGCATTCTACCTCCGAGCTACACACTCAGTCCTATTTTTGACTCTTTATTTTTTTTTGAAACAGAGTCTCACTAAGTCTAAGTTGTGGGGGACTTCACTAAGTAGCTGAGGCTGGCTGCAAACGTGGATCCTCCAGTCTCAGCCTCCCAAGTACTGGAATTACAAGTGTGTGCTACCATGCCCGGCTCTCCCTACCTTCTTGTAACATAACCCAAAATGAACATGTATTTCTTTTTCAACCATGACATACTTTTGTTCCCTATACTTTGAACTCTTTGCTGGTGTTCTAGTTTTTTTTTTTTTTTTTCCTACTTTAGTTTTCTGTTTTTATCTCTTTGTTATCCTTATATCCCTATGACAAAATGGTGTCTCAGAATAATGAATGAACATTAAAGATTCAATAAATATTATTTTAATGAAAGGAAGAAGAGAGAATGAAAGGAAAGGGAAGGGACACAGAGAGAAACAGAGGAAGAAAGGAAGGAAGGAAGAAGGAAGGAAGGAAAGATGGGAGTGATTTTCCAATTTTAAGATTTTGTGAAGCCTGGTGTGGTGGCACATGTCTATAATCGCAGTACTTGGGGGGTGGAAATGGGAGGATTGCAAGTTTGAGGCCAGCCTTAGCAATTTAGTTTGATCCTCAGCAACTTAGCAAGACTGTAAATAAAAAATAAAAAGGGCTAGGTGTATAGCTCAGAAGGAGGATGTTTCTGGGTTCAACACCCAATATAAAAAAAGGCATTGAGAGATAATTATTTCTAAAACATAATCCCATAACTAAAGATTTTCTCCTGGCCATTGATCTAATAAAAATTCAATGCTGTACCTATTTTACCATGATACTTTTTATCTTTGGGGGAATAAAAATTTCACTGGACAATACTTATTTATTTATAATATTCATATTTGCCTCTATTTTTATTTGTTTTTTTTTACTGAACAGAAATCAAAATTGGATATCCTTCCTGGGACTTGAATAAATAGGCTTATATATGAATTTATCAAAATCCTTATTTATATTTAGAAAAAACATATGCCTAGCTTTACTCAGAAAAGTCCCAGTTGATGCCTGTTACTCTGGCTTAATTATTAATAACTTTCTCTTTCATTCTCAAAAGTATCTCAGTTTTGATGATAAATCATATTGTCACAATAGTTATAAGAAAGTTTTATGATTATAAAGATTGTAAGAAAGTTTTATGATTGTATAAGAAATCCAAGAGTTGGACTCAACTGTTCTTTTTATGGCATTACATAGGTTATGTAGATTATTCCTCAGCAGTAGTTAGCTCAGTATCCTCTATGTACTCAGTATTGTATGTTCCTTTGAATTGTGATCTGATGAGTGAAATCCTACCCTGTTGTACCTACTTTTCAATTTTTACCTTCAACTGAAACTGTTTTACCCAACTTGCAGATATGGTAAGGGCATGAGACCTCAAATAAAATAATTAAAAAATTATTTTGTTTTTGTTCTCAGAAACCCAACTTATATTTTCTTAGAGAAAAAGAAAATGTATTACCTACAAAAATGAAAAAGTTCAGTACTAGCCCATTTCAAGAAGAATTAGAATTGAATGTTCAAAAACTATTACCTGGAAGCTGTAACTATTTCCTAGTTCTGCTTTCTACCATGCTGATTTCATTCTCAAGAAGATTTTCTTCTTATAATGACCTCCTAAGATCAAGACTGATATTCTTGTTGTTACACAGTCCCCAAGAAGACTGTTGTCTTATTGCCTTCAGGAATTCAAGAGATTCATTTTTGGTAAGGCTGTCCTTTTAGTTATGAATCTGTTTATAACCAGGATACTGGGAGGTTGAGTAGCTCCATATCCAGACCTGAGCCACATGTCACCTCTGGATGTGTAGTAGACATCAACCAAACCAAACTGAAGAGAATGGAAAAATGGGAGACATAATCAACCTGTGTTTATCTTGGCCGATCAACGACAGACTTAATTATTCCATTGTTTGTTTATTTTCTTCACAAGATGGATGCTTATTTCTTAATCTATGGCCTGATTTAGGTTTTCTGATTACTTAAGATTGGAAAAGTATCTGTGCATGCATTTGAACATATAATTTCCTTCTTCTTCATCTTCGTCTTTGTCTTCGTCTTTGTCTTCATCATCTTCTTCTACCTTAATGACTCCAATTCATTGAATGATACAGGGAAACAGGCTTCCTTTATCTTGTCTATCTCAAAGTTTTTTCCAGTCACTAAGATACCGGAGGAAGGTAAGGAGGACTGGAGAATGTATGAATGACTTGTATAAGATAGACCAGAACATATATGACTTCCACCTGTGTTCTACTGGCCAGAACTGAAATATGGCTGAACATAATTCCAAGAGAGACTGGAAAGTAGTGCTTATCTCTGAGCACATAAAGTGCTGGTTAATTCACTAAACTTAATAAGTGGCTTTTTATTTATTTTTTTTAGAGGAGAATCTCTATGCTGTAATTAAAGAAATGTGCTTTGTGTCATGTTTTCTGTGTCTGAGTCCTGGCTTTTACTATGCTTCAAGTACTTTAAGACAGAAATTCTGATAAATTGAGAAGAATAAGAAGAATACTTTAGTCACTTTTAATCCAGGTATAAGCTCTTGGGCCTCTGTGTTACAAACTATGTCCCTGGGCTCCCAATCCTTGTCCTATCCTGGAGGTCATGTACCCAGGATAATAAGGGTCTACTGTAATAGTCCTAACCTTACCACAACTTCATTTCCAAAGTGACCACATCCATTTTTACCGTATTACTTGCTATCTGCCAACTTGTTTTTTCTAGGAGCCATTAAGCGTTTACTTTCCCATGTTCAGTGTTTTTTTTCTTTTTTATGGCAATATTTCCAGACTTGCTTTAGTTAAAAGGCTGTCAACCCCTTGATAACAATCCCAATTTATCACTCAGCTGTAAACATTGTCTCCAGGCAAAGCTTGACCTACATGGTCTAAGCCCTGAAGCAATTTTATTTTTACTCATTCTAAATAAAACTTGAATTACTCTGTAAGTGTGGGTGGGTGAGATTGGGAGAATAAGAAAGAGAAGAAGAAGAAGAAGAAGAAGAAGAAGAAGAAGAAGAAGAAGAAGACTATCATCATTAGGAGGAGGGGGAAAGATGAGAGAGAGAGAGAGAGAGAGAGAGAGAGAGAGAGAGAGAGAAATCTACAAAGATACTTACTTAGAGATGTTTCAAAGAATAAATAGGAAAACAGTGTATGGCCACTTGTCACATTATTTGAGGAAATGAGAGAATAAGACAGAAGGATTAAAAAAGGGTCAATAAAGAATGAGAGGGCAGGTTACAACTAAGAAGGTGTGTGGAGAAAAAATTATGGAAAGGAACAGAAGAAAATTTAAATTTAAAGAGTTCTACTTGAGTATATGTGTCTATTTGTCTATTTTTCCATCTTTAACTTATTACCAGAAAACAGTATGTTTTTCATTAAGCATTGAAGGTTCATTTGCTTTTTTCTGGACACATGTGTTCATATGTCTCCACAGGTACATGTTTCCAGGTGCATATACTATTGGAGAAATGATAGTAAAGAGGCAGGTTTAGGTCAAAGTCTCAGAAGTATGGACTTTTGGGAAATGGGAGAGATCAATGTCAGCTGAAAAACTGAAGAAACAGTTTATGGTGGAAATGGGAAATAACTGGTTTTTGAAGTTTGGATGTGATCAAAGAAATAGAGACAGGGGCTGAGAGCGTTCTCAGCACAAAGAGAAGCAGCCAGACCATAAAAGCTGAGCAGAGTCATAGTATTTGTAGTACATGAACTTCAACTGGTGAATTATTTGATGGGGACCGAGGCAGATAGAAAAGGCAAAGAGAATCCAATGAGACAAAGAAAAAAGAAGGGAAGGAGATAAATATAATAATAAAAGAATAAGAGGGTAAAGAATGAAAAATTTTAAAAGGTAGGGAGAAAGAAAAAAAAGCATGGCAGATGATCAACTTCAGTATCTGGAATGAATTCCTACACATCTTTGTCTTGTGTTCAGGCTGTTGGCTCCTTCAGGTATATTCACCTCTTACACCTGTCTCCATCCTCCTGTCATCCAGTTCTTTTTTTTCTAGTTTGATTTTATTTGGGCATTCTACTGGAAGGGATCAGTTTTGATGCAGGAAATGTCTATGACCAGCTAAGACTAGACTAGATTTCCATGCCCTGCTTGAGTAGTAGGTTTTGCTCTTACAGTGTAGTTTAAAAACAGATTATTATTTTCTATGTAAAAGTGCATTTCTCTCTCATATAATATTTTAGGTTTAGTAGTCCAGTGCTGGAATTTGGAATTTCACAGTTATCAAAGAACCAGGAACGTTTTACCCTCATCTCTATGGTGTAAGATAGTTTACAGCTACATCCACATTTCTCCTAGTGTCAAGTAGAAACATAGAAAAAGAGGGGAGGGAGTGTCTCATTCATTTAAGCATTTGGTGTTGTCATTCTTCTGGATTCTAGCCATTCTAATTAAAGTGTGGTCCTACCTCATTGTTTTAATTTGCATTTCCCCGTAATATATGATACATAGCATCTTCTCATAGCTTATTTACCATCTGTATATCTTTCTCCATCTGTATATCTTTCTCAAAGAGGTATATGTACAGACCTTTGGCACACTTATTGTTGTTGAGTTTCAAGACTTCTTTGCATAACTTGGATAAAAGACTTTATCAGATGTGTTTTTTGAAAATATTTTCTCCCAGTCTGTGACTTGTCTCTTCCTTTTCTTAATAGTATATTTCACAAAGCAGACATTTTTTTTAGTTCTAATGAAGTTCAGCTTATCAATTATTTGTTTCCTTGCCTATAATGTCATATCTAATAAGTTATTGCTATATTCAAAGTCATTTATGATTTATCTTCTGTTATCTACTAGGAATTCTGCATTAAGACTGAACTCTCAATCCCAGTCTCTGGTGTGTACTCAGGCTGTTTAGGTGTGGGTCTAGGTGCAGAACAGTCCAACCCATCCTGCTACAGTCTCAAGCTATGATCAGGCCCTCTTCCCACATTCATTGTTATCGTCATACTATAAAAACAGAGCATGAACTTTCCTCTATCCTACATACAAACAAGACCTTACCTTCCCCTCTCTCTCTCCAAACAAGGAGATCCTTTATGAGTCTATGTACACACATACACCACACACACACACACACACTTGATTCTGAACATGGCTCTTTTGTTCATTTCATATGTAGTGAACAAATTCCTGGACTGGCACAGGGAAGATACCCCAAAAAGAATGAAGAGTGACTAAGAGAACAAATGGAAGGATATGAAAATGTCTGGTTAGGCCAAGATTTATTCATTTATTCAACAAATACATAATGAGTAAATAATGCTAGTTCTGAAGCTTCACACATAGAAGTGGAAAAAGAGAAATCATACATAAATGTGCCTGAGACATAGGTTTTCTTCAGATGATTTACTGTTCAATAGAAAAACTTGGAAACAATACATGGAAGCAAGAAAATATTGTCATGCAAGTGGTGTAAAATATGTATAGTGTCAGTAAATTAATTCATTAATGTACAAAATCTTGCATTGAATCAATTCGCATTGAATTCCTAACCCCTGTTGAAGAATTATGCCAGTCGATATTAGAGATAAGAAGCAAAATGCAGAGATACCAAATGATACAATTCTTGGTCTCAAATAGCTTATCATCAAATGGGGAAGAAAGTGTGTGTCCTAGACAAGCATTAAGACATTTAAAATTGTGCTTTCCATATGTCTCAAGGGCTACATATTAGACTGTATTTACTGTTTCATCAAATGTTATGGAATAGAGAGACATCCTGCTAAAAAAAAAAAAAAAAAAAAAAAAAAGACTTCTGCCTGTGTATGGAAGGCACAGCAATCCAGCAATCAAGAGATGATTTTTACATTTGCTAGGATAGAATCTAAATAAGCAATATGGAAAGGATAAATGTCATGCAGACCCAAAAGTTCAGGGACAGGAGAGATAAATGCCCTATTATACATATTGTCTAACTTGAATGTGGGGGGATTATAAAATAGAAAGTAAGAAAGGGAGATCAGGGGTGAGGATATGAATTTCTTAAGGTCCCAGCCTTTTCACTCTTCTGAAATGACTCATTTTAAAGTTAATCTATGGGTTCATTCATAGCATTTAGCACAGATTAGTTCAATTCAACACAACACAATTCAATTCAATACAAATTGATTAAATGCAAGATTTTATACATTAAGGAATTAACTTGTAGTGATATGTTTCACAGCATGCATTTAGCATTTAACATGTAGCATTCTTCTCATTGGTTGGTGTGAGCTGTTATGATGCTCTGTCACGACGTTATTCATGGCCACACAACGTGAAGCAGGTAATTGAAACACTCTGGGGCCCAATAGTTTTCATTTTGGCAAGAAGGTGCTCTCTGGGCATTTAATTGCTTCAGTGAGTTATATTTTCTTCACGTGACCAGGTCATATCCGATGGGGGAACAGACTTAAAAGAGAATACTTTTTGCATTCAGAACCTCACAGAAGAAGCCCTTAAGTAGTCTGCTGTATTAGGAAGGAGTTTTGAATGGGCAGAGAAAGATTCATGATGAGAACAATGATAAAAGTCCATCCAAGAGAAGGCATTATCTGTGTTCCTTTCCAGTTTTGATCAAACCACAAATGGGTATACAACCCCAGCATGGAAGCAGAAAATTCAATTTATATATTATTCATATGATCCCATTTTAATTCTACAAGCTGGTTACTAGCTTGACTAATTGGTTCTCTGTTGGAAAAAGCAAATTATGAGATACTAGGTTTCATATTTATTAGCCAATTGCAAGCAGTAATTCAGCAATCTTTGACTTAGAGAAATATTTTAAATGTTCAGAATCTTCATTAATATGTACTTTATGGATTTAAATTATTTTATTGCATAATTATCATATACATGAGGGAAAATAAAAATTCAAGATAAGTATGAAGAAGGAAATAAAATTATTCATGAACTCACCTTCTAAAAATAATCTCTGTAATGTTGATATATAAAACTACACATTTTTTCTCTTTATATTTTTTCTTTCAAAGTGGACTGATACAATGATATCAATAGCAATAGTAAAAATAGCAATTTTTAAATTTTTTTTGTGGTACTAGAGATTGAACCCAGGGGCATTCTACTTCAGAGCTACACTCTCAGTCCTATTTTTTATTCGTTATTTTGAAACAGGGTCTCACTAAGTTGCAGAGGGCCTCACTAAGTAGCTGAGGCTGACCAAGAACCTGGATCCTCTGGTCTCAGCCTCTCAAGTACTGGGATTACAAGTGTACACCACCACATCTGGCTAAAAATAACAAATTTTAAAAGCAACTAAATATGAACATATTTATACATCAATAAATGTATTCGTATAGCATCATTTAATAGCTTCATCATATTCCATTATATAGATGTGTCACAGTTTATTTAATTAATTATTTAGTGTTGAACAATAATGAAAGTTGAAATTTTTTCCATATTATAAACAGTACTATGATGAGCAGTCTTATGTTTGTATCTTTGCATAATTCTCTAATTAGAATAATCCTCCTATTTCTTAGAAGAAATTCCTATTTTGTAATTACCATATCAGAAGGTTTAAAACACACATCTTACTTAAAATTTCAACTAATTGATCATTTTCATTTTATCCTTTACTATATGCTAAATCTGTAGATTCAACTGATGTCATGAGTTCATATATAGACACTGATAAGCATGATATAACTAAAAATTAATACATTCAAGACTAAATTCTGTTTAAATTTATTATCAGATTGTGGTTGGCGCTGGTTAACTTACATTCATCTTCTCTCCTTGCTATGCTGATGAAGTGAGCCCTATCTTAATAATTGCTGAAATAACCAGTACTTGTGACAGTATTTAGATATAAAGAACTTTGAAAAAGAGACTTTGGAAAATTCCTGCTGATACCATCATCTATGATCTGTGACTAAAAATTCCAAGAGATACACATGTTTGAAGTTTCCATTTGAGATATTAACACATGACTTACCCAGGACCAAGGAAATCTTAAATTAAGAAGCAGATGAAATTATAAAACTCAGTAGAAACATTAGAATTCATGGAGCCACTAGGGAAGAAAAAGAACTCTATGAAAAATGAGATTTAAAAATAATATAAACTAAGCTGGGCATGGTGGCGCATGCTTGTAATCCCCGTACTTGGGAGGTTGAGACAGGAGGATCCAGGTTCGCGGCCAGCCTCAACTACTTGGTCAGGCTCTCCGCCACTTAGTGAGACCTTGTTTCAAACTAAAGAATAAAAAATAGGTCTGGGAGTATAGCTCAGAAGTAGAATGCCTCTGGGTTCAATCCCTAGTACCGCACATGCACACACACACACACACACACACACACACACACACACACAAATATATGTTTATATATATATATGTATATATATACGGATGTATATATATACATATATATATATAAAAACTAAAATATGTGGAATGTAAATACTTATATTAATAATCAAGAGAACAAGTAATATAAAAAAGGAATAAATGATTTCTATTTAAAGCTGTCAAAGCAATAGAAAAAACTAACATTTGAAAACATGTAGGAAAAATTTTGCATAGCATAAAGCCAGAAGAAGAGAGTAAAGCACAGTATGTGGCATGAAGGTTTATAGGACTTGTTAAATGAAATAAATGATATCTCACTATTACAATTATTTATTAAAACTATTACCTTGGCATGACCATCTTTCTCTGACTTAACATTTTCCAGTAGTTGGATGTCAATACCCCCCTTCTGTTCCTTCTCACATATATGGTAAAGGATGGTTTATCGGTCCAGTTTTCACATCTGAGTCACATCCAGTCCCTTTTAAAGTCAGCCCCTTTTGTGCCTCCAGCATCAGCTCCAGAGCCAAAGCACTTCTCTATGACTTAGCAGCTTTGCTTGTTGGAGACTAAATTACTGCTACCCAAAAGTGACAAGTTTCTGTTTGCAACCTTTTTGCTACCATAAAATTCATTCAATAAAAACAAAAGAAGCCATAGAGAAGCAAGGTTTGGGGGATCATAAAGAATATATATGTTTCAGGCAGTTTGTGTTTCTCCAAGTGGTAGCATTAAGCGAGTTAGTGCTGAGAACAAAGACAGTGCCAGTTAATGAGACAGATGACTTGGGAAAACAGAACTGTCATTATTGCTTGCCACATAAAGCAGTGGATTTGCCACTTTGGAATGCTGGCTGTATTAGAAAAAACATCATTTGTGCATATTGAAATGTTCCCCAGAGTTTCACTTTTGTTAATAAAGATAAAATCCCTGTGTTGGTTGTCAAATGCTATCTTCATATCTTGGGAACCTTTCCAACAGCAACCTAGGTGCTTATTCCCTGAGATAGTTTGCTTAATGTGGGATCTTCCAGAACCTAGATGGATTCCCTTTTTTTAAAATTTTTGACGTTTATATCTTATTTTATTGGAGTATGGTAACCATAAATCATGATGAAGTTCAGAGTGATAGAGGCATACATGCACCTGGCACTCGGTGAGCCTCTCCCAGTCCCATCCCACTTTCTTCCCCTCTTTACTTCCCCCACTTCCCTATGCATGCCATTTTGATTGGCATTGACTGGATATTGAACTCAGGGGCATTCTACTTTCCAGCTATACCAACAATCCTTTTAATATTCTTTTATTTTATTTATTTATTTATTTTGTGAGACAAGGTCTCACTAAGTTGCTGAGGCTGGCCCTGAATCGGACATTCTCCTCTCCCAGCTTCCCAAGAACTGGGATTATAGGCATGTGCTACCAAGCCTGGAAGATTCATTTTAACTTATTCCCGTGACAATGTGAGATTTTCCCCTGGTGGTTGCAGATAGGGGACTGGGAGAGGGAGAAGGAGAGGAGGAAACTTAGAATCATGGACCCAGAGGAAACTTGCATGTTTTCTTTGAAAAATATTCTAGCCTCTAATTTCTCTTTCTTCCTTACAGCCAAACTTCCCCAGACAGTCTGCTCCTCTTACCTCTCCCTCAATGCCCAGCCCACACACTTTCAACTGCATCTTCACCTCTACCCCTAGGACTCACTAAAGTCTCTAAATGTAATCAATAGTTTGAGTCGGCTTGACTCATCGATTGCAGCAGCTTGAAACGATTGCTTAAAACCTAGAGCCAATTAGTTTCCATGATTCATCCTAAGTTTCCCTCTTATCTGTCTTGCCAACTTTATGCCTCTCAACCTAGTCATTAAATGCTGCGATCCCTCTATCCTCAGAATGAGCTCTGCTCTTTCCTCCTACCATCTACTCTCCTTAGACAGCTCACTTACACCTACACCTTTGAATGCCATCTATTTGCTGATGACTCACGCACCGTCCTGTGCCTCTGACTCACACATCTCCTCCAAGCTCTGGCCTCACTTGATGAGTTACACTTTTCACATCTCCCAGAAGATATCTCAAAATCTTCACAACTTCTTAAAATATCCAATCCAAATACCTGAGGTTCTCTCCTCAAGATGGGCTTCCTCCAAAATCACTATATATACATATTTCCCTACAAGCTAGAAACTTGAGTGATATCCTTAATATAGCTCCTCTTAAACTTTATATCTGATCTATCTACATGTATTATCTACTTTGCCTATTAAATATTGTTCATATTTATTCAATCCTTTCTGTTTCCATCGCCTAATGTAGGGCTTGGTATTGAATAGGAGCTCAATAATTAAATTCTGAATTAAAGATTCTCTATTATACACAGTCCAGTAAGAGCTGGCCTCCTGCAAGACTTCTGAATTGGTCTATTTCATCGAAACTTGTCTCAATATAACAGTTTTTCAACTTCCTACCAAACTGTATGTTTTATAGAACAAAGATTGCCATTTCTTTTTTCTGGCTTCAGTAATTTTTTCCCTGCTTCAATAATTTAATTTTTTGGTCTTCGAGAACCATGTCAACTAACAATCAATTATCTTTCTCCATAGGCCCATTACATCTCACCTGTCATCTGTCACTCACTGTGACAACTTCTATCTAGTCCGTGTTATGCCTCTTGAACTACCTTTAGGCATAACATCTTGTTTCTGGCCCACTCATCTCTCCACTGCAATCAGCTCTTAATTAGTGCCTACTTGTCATTTAATCCCCATACCATTTTAGCACTTTCCCTTAGATATATTCACAATAACCTCTCTAATAAGATCAATCATCTCTGTTATATGATCTAACAACAGAAAAATTAAATGAGAACTAATTTTTTTTGTGGTACTGGGGCTTGAACTTAGAGGCATTCTACCCCTGAACTATATCCTTGCCCTATTTTTTATTCTTTATTTTTAAACAGGGTCTCACTAAGTTGTGGAGTGCCTCACGAGGTAGCTGAGGCTGGCCGTGAACCCAGATCCTCTAGTCTCAGCCTCCCAAATGCTAGGATTACAAGGGTATGCCACCACACCCGGCTTACTTTTATGTTTTGATTAGTATTTGTAGCCACCTTTAAAATATATTTCCCAAATCACAATTTCGTTATGATAAGGATGTCCATGTATTGTCACAATTATATACCCAGAACCAACTACCTTAGTACATATAATGGTTTGCATTTGGAATGCCCCCAGCCCTCATAGAAACAAGATATCAATGTGGGAAATGGAGATTGGTCCCTGGGGTGCAGCTTTGGGAATTACATACTGGTTTCTCTCCCCTCTGCTCTCTTTCTTGCTTTTGGCTTCTATAACATGAGGAGAAAAGAGCCAGTTAGTTTTTTAACTCTCTCTCACCACTTACCACCTCCATGCCCTGAGATCTACGGTCCCCAGCCTCACATGAACTGAACTCAAAAATCTCCAAGGAAACTGTGAGCAAATAAATCTTCCTTCCTCTAAGTTGTATGGTCAGTTCTTTGGATTGTATCAGTAAGAATGCCGACTGATACAGTAAGTTTAAATAATACATATATAAAGACATATATATATACATATTTTATATAGATATAGCTTAGTATAATATATGTAATATGTGTGTGAATAATTATATATATATATATCTTCACACTATTTAATGGGACCAAAGTCATAATAACTAACATCTTTTCTATATAACAGAATAAGATACTTATAAAGTTGCACCACATTAACATAAAAATAATTCTAAAAAAAGTAATCCTATACTCAAAGTCAAAACACAGTGAAAAATTGTAAGATAATATTTGTAATATATCACAGATAAATAATTAATATCCTTAAATATAATATAAATAGCTTTTAAAAATATTAGTGAAAAATATCAAAGATATATGAGAAAGATATGAAAACATGAAAGGATGTTTAATTCCCTTAAAATGGGGAAAACAAAAAATTTCAGTGGGTAGTCATTCTTATATATGAGATTAGCAAAATGAAAAAAAAGCCAATATATTTTTGGGTGAAGATATGGTGAAAGACACTCTCATATGACTCTATAATAAATATACTTTGGTAACAATCTTATAAAGGAAACCTGAAACTTGTTAGTTAATACTCAACCAAACTGCATGTGTGTTCAAATTTTGACCCAGAAATCCAATTTCTAGGATTTTCCCTGAAGATCAATTTCCAAAATTAGGAAAACACATATGTATGAAGTTATTGATTATAACTGCAAGAAACAACCTATGTGTTCATAGGTAGGAATAGTGTCATTAAAATTTGGCATACCCACAGAATGGTATATGTGGATTCAGAATACAAGAAGGGAAGGAAAAGCAGTTCCATGATTTGGAGTGATATTTTTTCAAGATATATAGGTGAATTAAGAAAGTCAAAATACAAAAGAGTATGGAAACTATGCTACTATTTGTGTAAGGAAGACAGAGAAGTTAGAAAATATCATGTGTCTTTTCATTGTACACATTGAAATATAGGAAAAATGAACTGGAGACTAATGACACTGGCTAATGAAATGGACTGGGGGATCAAAAGTGTGTAAGACGTAGGAGATAGGCTGAGGAAAGAAACTTATTTGCGCATAGTATTCTGAACAGTTTGACTTCTGGAACCATGTTGTTTCATGATCTCAAATAAGGAAAATATGTAAGAATGTATAGGGGAATTCTAAAATGGAATACAAAGAGAAGTACATTCCCAATCAATATTTGGAGAACGAATGTAACCATGCAGGAGGGGAAGGGAAAATGAACTAAATCAGATATCTTCAATAATATTTAGATTATATTTCTTGAGATAATGATAAAATTAACTCAAAAATATATTGGGCTCTGGTTAGCAAGTTTCCTTTTTGAAAAGTGTACCCGTGTCACCAGCATTATGAACTGCATTATAATATGAGACTATAATGCATCAATAAATGTATTAAAAACAACAACAACAACAAACCAATTTGAAACCACTCGCCATGGATTATGGGTCTTAATAAATAAGTAAATATATCGAAGATAATAGCAACCACATTTCTCATTGTCAGAGAAGGAAGTTACAAATATGGAAAGGTCAAAGGACTGGAATTGGAGGTATCAGAGTGAATGTAAGGTTTCAATATAGATCCATAACTAGTTATAGATTTGGGAGGTATATATACATGTTCATATATGTATATGTGTTTGTATATTTGTTTACATTGTATGTGCATAGATATATGTATATAGGTATGTATATAAATATAAATCTATTCAGATATACACATAGTTATAAATGTAGGAGTGTGTGCATGTGTTTTTGTAGAGACATCTCTTTAGAGAAGCATGAAGTATCCAAAGAGAAGACAGGGAGGAGAGAGGTGGGGAGAGAGAGGAAGTGGAGATGAGAGATCATGCTCGGGTGTGTGCACCTAAGAAAGAGAAAACACAAGAGGAAGCATATGGACATATGAGGAATCTGGGTGAAGAGTATATGAAAATTCTGTACAATTCTTATAGCTTTTTAAATCTGAAATGCCTAGATAAAGTTTAGAAGAACCCAAAAATGTCCCATATTCCTATGTGCTGGTGATGCTAGGCTTCTAGAATTGGTCAAAATCCAAATAGTAGCATGATTTCACCAAAATCACACAATTTGTTGGAGATGGGTGTAGACCTATGTTTGACGTATTCCTTTTAATGAGAAATAATCAACACAAGACTTCATCTTTCTCACTCCTCCCTGCTAAAGAACAATGCAGATGCTGATAATCAACTGATTGAGGCAGGACAGGGTCAGATCCTCCTCACTACATTGTTTTACAAAGTATGTACTTGCATTGAATCCTGTTTCCTCTTCTAAATGCCATGCCTTGCCCCCTCTACTCTATACTGAAATGGAGATTTCTTGTACCAGAATCTTTATAGAAGTTTGCTTTTTATGAGGTAGCAGGAGGAAAATATAGAGTAAAATTTTCTACTTTGAGAGTATAATTTGCACTATGATTAAATGAATTTTAATAACTGAGGACTGCTCTCTTCCTTCAAGTAGTCTTCTTTCAGTCTTAATGCATATGAACAACTCTGTATCTTGTCTGTTAGAGGCAGCCTTGCCAACATAAGCCCTCACTTCCAGAAGTCCCTTTCAAGTTTGTCTTAAACTCCAAGATAGCAGCCATTACCACTTGACCACTGCACATTACACCTCCTCACTACCCTTTCCTCTCCATCACAACCCCACTTTGAGTTTAGATGCTGTTTCAGAATCTCTTTCCCTCCCTATTTCTTTCTTTGTTTCCTCCCCCCCCTATTTTTTTTTTTTTTTTTTGGTGCAGCTAATTAAACTCAAGGACATTCTGCCTCTGAGTCACACCCAGCCCTGTTTATTTTTTTATTTTGAAACAGGGTCTTGCCTCCAGACCCTCACTACCTTTGTAAATTGACACTCATGATAAAACACATTTTCTCAATGATTCCACCTTCCTAATTGAGAGTCACTGTGAAAAGTAAGAGGCTTGTACTGAATTCTTTCATGAGATGATATTTCAATTAGGGATGGGGTGAAGTAAGTGAGAATAGAAAGTTATGGTGAGAAAAGGAAGCAGATGAGGGGAATTGTAGTCTGTTTGACAGAAAGAACATCACTGGTAGTCACAGAGAAGGGATTTGAGAAATATTCCTCACCTCAACGTCTCAAAGATATAATATGTTGATTTTATAACATCTCAGGGTATCTGTGGGAGAAAGCTGCATTTGTGTCTTAAGGGTGGGTTCAGAAACAGATATCCTGGGCTAAGGTACATCTTTGCAGAACATTTTAGCCTCAGGCAATGAGCAGAGATACATTGCAAAGTAGCCAAACTCTAAAGGGATATCTAGTAGGTTTCTCTCTGCTTCATTGAGTGTTATATTTTGGCTGCTTCAAAGGCGGAAGGCATTGGTTTGTT
Organism: Graphiurus murinus; assembly: GCA_004027655.1. Lineage (NCBI taxonomy): Eukaryota > Metazoa > Chordata > Mammalia > Rodentia > Gliridae > Graphiurus > Graphiurus murinus. The sequence continues at coordinate 64,833 of PVLC010002353.1, read as the reverse complement.
TGCATGCAGTCAGGCCTACTGAATGCTATTTGCATGGGAGAGTCTAACCTTTACTTTGAAATTCATTTTATAATAGCACAAATCTTGTAGAGGAACCAACACATTTACCATTTATGTTAATCCTTTAAGTGGTGGCCTTAGTCTCTAGAAGCTTGGGAAATACGAACTGGCAGCATTTAACTACTTCAATCCGTTTTCCCAATCAAAGTGTCCAAATTCCCTCCACTGACAACTGCAAGTGCCCAAGAGTGCATATTTCATGTAATTGAGCTATATAGTTGAAGTCTTTTCTGCGATGTTCAGCTTCTCCAATTCCATTGAAAATGCAGAGAAAACAGAAAGTGAAAGGGTGATTCCTAGTTTGGTATGTGTAGTGCTTTCCCCAGTTGCTCTAAGGTTCCAACTTCTAGAAAAGCAGTCAGAAGCTAGAACACCATGCCTATGAGGAAGAAAGTAACTCTCTAGATAGGACCAACTCAAAACTGAACATAAATTATAATTACCAATGACTGCCCTCTATTTACAGCAATTTCCTATATCTTATTACATTACAAGGCTAAAGTTACTATAGTTTATGTGACCATTTTTCAGACTGGAAATCAGAATTAGAAAAAAAAAAGTTATGTTTTCTATATCATCTCTCTAATGAGATGTTTTAAAGTTCAACTTTTCTGACTTTAAAATCAGTGAGTTTCTCTCTCTCTCTCTCTCTCTCTCTCTCTCTCTCTACCTCTTACACACACACATACTCCCCATATACAAGTTAGACTTGAGTTCAATGCTGGTATTTTTTTAAACTGGAGATTAAACACAGGGGAGTTCTACCTCCAAGTTATACCTCTAGTTCTATAATATGCTTTTTAATTTTGAAACAGGGTCTCACTAGGTTGCTGAAAGTCTTGCTAAGTTGCTGAGGCTGGCTTGGAACCTAGGATCCTCCTGTTTCAGCCTTCTAAGTATTAGGATTACGGGTGTGTACAGGTGTGCCTGGCTTCTCTAAGAGGAAAGAAAGTATAAGGCTGGGGACAAGTGCCTGATATAAAAAAAATAGATACCAGAAGAGTCAATACTGATCAAAGCTTACTAAAGTAACCCTGATTCTAGGTCAGAGATGGTCTACTTACAGCTAGTAGAGTGGATCTGGGTCTACAGATTTAACTATAACTGTGATAAAGACAGAGCTTCCTGGAACATCAAGGGTCCTTATGTTCTGTATTCCGTACAGTACCAACACATGGCAGCCCAAAATAAAAATGGTATCGAAGTAATTGGAGGTATTGCCAATAAGGCATCAAAGCCAAGATTTTCTATTTAAAGCCTAGTATCAACTGAAGCCAACTTTTCCTTGCAAACACACCTACAACAATCTAGTCACTCTTTTAGGGATAAAAATGATGGACTGTCAGATGCATAGTCATAACTTCTACAATGAGGGTAGGCTGGATCCTGACAGCACCTCTCTTGTCTCCACACCATTTCCTTATTCTGCCCCCCTCCCTCAGCATGACCACATGGACTTTACTAAAGGTTAATGGCCAGATTTTAGGGCTGTGAAATTTTTGATAAGAAAAGGCTACTATCTTTAGGTTACAGTCTCCAAACATCTTTTAAAAAAATAAATAAAAGGCACTCAAAGACTCTGAGAACACAGCCTTGTCCATGGTGGGATCCTTCTAGAACTAGGGCCATCCTTGATTATATTCGCGGTGTTCCCTAATTTCACTTGTGTTAAAAGCCATTAAGGTAGAGCAGCAGCCATCAAAGGTCTAGTCCCAGGGAAGTAATTCTAAGAAAACTTTCTGGGGCTACACATGAGCCTTATATCAAAAAAGTCCTATGAGGCAGGGGAAAATAAGGTTGACAGATTTATGGAAATTTTCATAGAAAGAGACCCACTGGAACACAAGTGACAATATAATCCACTCAATTTTCACAGCATAGAGCCTTGCTTTATATTAGAGTAATAGGTTTTATAAGCTTAATCTCATTATATCTATCAGTGCAACTCACTAGGAATATTCAATATTTGAGGGAAACCTGCAGTGAATATTCTGAAAATTTAAAAGCTCCTTTTGTTTTCTTCATTTTTAAAACAGCTTTATTAAGACATAATTCACACACAGTACCATTTACCCTCTTTAAGTATATAATGCAATGCTTTTAGTATATTCACACAATGGAGTATTCATCACCACAATTACTTCCAGAACATTTTTAATGTCCCCAAAGAAACTCTACATTCCTTGGCAATTGACCAAATCTCTCAATTTCCCCAGCCTTTCCCAAGAATATATTTCTGTGTCTATAGATTTGTCAGTTCCAGGCATTTCATATAAATAGGATGATAGAATATGTGGTCCTCTCTGACTTAGCATAATATTTTCAAGGTTCATTCATATCATAACATGTATCAGCACATCATATGTTTTTATTGGAAAACACTCTTCCATTGTGTGGATACACTGCATTTTCTTTATCTGCTCCATTGATGGGTATTGGGTTGTTTATAGATGGATAATACTATGGTGAACATTCAGGTACATGTTTTTGTGTGGTCATTAAATTTTATTTATCTTGGGTATATACCTAGGGTAAGAATTGCTAGATCACATAGTACTCTATATCTCATTCTGCTATGAAAATCAAAACTTGCATAAACAATTTCAAATATTTTAAAAGTCATTACTCTTCAGAAGATAACATGATGAGAAAGACAGATAATAACAAGCATTGGGCCGGGCGTGGTGGCGCATGCTTGTAACCCCAGCATTTGGGAGGTTGAGACTGGAGGATCCGGGTTCGCAGCCAGCCTCAGCTACCTAGTGAGGCACTCCGCAACTTAGTGAGACCCTGTTTCAAAATAAAGAATAAACAATAGGACTGGGGGTATAGCTCGGAGGTAGAATGCCCCTGGGTTCAGTCCCCAGTCCTGGAAAAAAAAATAACAAGCATCGGTAAGTGCATATGGAGAAGTTAGAGACCTTGCACAATGCTGGTGGAAATGCAAAATAGTGTAAGTTGCTTTGCAAGACAATTTGGAAATTCCTTAAATAATGAAACAGACATGCCAGTGACACTTAAGGTCTAGTCTAGTTTAATACATAGTACAAAGCTGAATTGAGAGTAGACTAATTTGAGCCTGAAAGTCTTTTGCTGAACAGAAGATTTTACTCAAATGAGCCAGATGTCAAATGGGTACAAAACAGAGTACATGAAACTGTACAGAGGCTGCAACCCATAGTCCTGTTCCCATGACTCTTGGTCAGAGAGTTCCAGGGTAGTAAACCTAAAATAACTTATAAGGATCATTTTAAAATAAAGGGCACTGGTGGGGCTAGAGACTGATGATTCAGAATAAAATCCTCTTTGGGCTATTTTGATGAAAATTCATTCAAATGTACGTATTCCCTAAATAGTAAGTTGCCAGCCAAGTGTGGTGGCATACACCTGTAATCTTTCGAAGTGCTTGCGAAGCTGAGACAGGAGGATCACAGTTTACTGGCCAGCCTTAGCAACTTAGCAAGACCCTGTTTCAAAATAAAAAATAAAATAGGGTTAGGGGTGTAGCTCTGAGGTAGAACACCCCTGGATTCAATAATCAGTAACACAAAGCAACAACAAAAAAACAAACAAAAATGTAAGTTGCCTGCTAAAATAAAGAGAAATCACACCAAAAATTATACTAAAAATATTTAAAAAAATATAGTGGAACATAGGAAGCAAAGGATCTCTTGCTCTGGGTCTTGATAATCATGAGTATGTGGAATGGGGTTTAGCCTCGTACCTTCCTCCTCCAAGAGTCTGTGTGGATATCACCCTTGGTAAGTGGCAAGTAATTCAGAGTCCAGAAAAATGATCCCTTTTGAATGGGGGCATTTTTGTTCTACCTAAATTAAGCTACATAAATATATTGATATATCACATATAAATATCTACATGCAGAATAAAACATAAAAAACAAATATCCATGTAGGTGAACATCTATTTAATATTGATGAGATATTTTTAGACCCTATATTTTTATTATTTTTTTCTCTGAAATCCTATAGTGAGTTCCAAACATAATTGAAAATTTATAAGGTGTCTTTTTTGGGGGGTAGAAAAGTATTTCAAAAATCAATTTATTAAAACCACAAATATTTCCTATTGCAGATGTATCTGCAGGTCAGTGGTAAGTTGCCCAGGACTCAGTGGGTCTGCAACTAGTGTCAACTAGTGGCTGATTGCTCTGGGATGTCCTCCCCCAGAGTCAATGGGACTTTTCTCCATGTCACTTTCCATGCCACAGTAATTTAGTGCTGACATTTTATAATGATAATCAAGAGACAGAAATAGTAAAAGCACGCAAGTCCCTTTGAGGCCTTGGCTCAGAGCTTTTAATGCATTCTGTTGACCAAAGTAAGTAAAGGATTCAAGGATTGTGGAAATACATTCCACCTGTTGGAGAAATAGCAACATCATATTCAAAGGGTTATCGAAGAAGTGGGAATTAGAGCCATTTTTTAAACATTAAGTTACCACAGTGTACAAAGTTTACTTCATCTAAATCTTAGCCGGGCATGGTGGCGCACGCTTGTAATCCCAGCATTCGGGAGGCTGAGACCGGAGGATCCGGGTTCGCGGCCAGCCTCAGCTACCTAGTGAGGCACTCCGCAACTTAGTGAGACTCGGTTTCAAAATAAAGAATAAAAAAACTAGGGCTGGGGGTATATCTCGGAGGTAGAATGCCCCTGAGTTCAATCCCCAGTAC
>PVLC010002353.1:0-59983 GCA_004027655.1 Graphiurus murinus | reverse complement strand
TAAATAAATAAATAAATCTTAATGGTCTCATCATCATCATTAAGTAGACATGTAGATATGCCACTCAGTATTCTAGTACTGCTTTCTGCCCTTTGTCATATGATCAGCAATATATGTAATGTATTGTACCACCCATCCAAACACCCACCTGATCATTAGTTTCCCTCTCTCCCATGGCAAACTTGCCAAAGGCGCATTTCAGTATATTCTGGGTCATTTCTCAGCTCAATTCTAGACCCACCTGTTCTTCCACATGGATGGCCTACATATGGATGACCTGAAATCCCTTCCAACTTTACATGGATAAAATATTACACTCAGTATTTCTTCTACAAACTGCCCATCTCCTTTTTATATTCCATATGAACATACAACCAATTTTCCAGTTACCTAATTGGATGCATCTCATATTCCTCCTCTCACATTCGGTGCCCACTGTTCAACAAGTCCTACAACAGTACCATCAAATGGCTTTTAGTTTTTGCTTCATCTCTGCATTCCACTGTCATTGCTTTACTTTGGGTTCCTTTTATTTTTACTTTAACATGGATAACAATTTTTTTTTGCTTGTATCTCTATCCCTTGTTTCATCTGTCTCTAATCTAATTAGCCACAATATTGCTGGAGTAAATTCACTAAAATTCAATTTTCTCATGACATCCCAATAGCTCAATGGTCTTACAATGCCTTTCACTTAAAAATCCAGAGTTCTTATGATGGCATCTGAATTCTTCTCTTATCTGGTCCCTTCTTGCCCCTTCAGGATATATATATTTTTTTACTTTGCTGTGTTCTTGCACAGTTCCATACACACAGAGGCTTCCATTTGCCTCCACCACTCTTCCCTCCATTGTCAGAGGAGAATCAGGGGTGATAGTACTTAAAAGCAAGTGTATTAGCTTTAGATAAATGATCCTAGATGTTGAGTTCCCACTTTCTTATTGGTAAAGTTAAGCTACCATTTTCTTATTGGTAAAGTTAAGATAGCAATGACATAATACCTGGTAGGGTTGTTTCAGTATTTAAGGTAATAATGCATTCAAAAAACTTATCATAGTTACTAGCAAATAAACACCCCACAACATTAAGTATTGATACTTATATTGCCAGTACCTTATTTTTTCTACTTCTGCAGACTCTATTCATATTATAAGTTATAAACTGTACATCTTTGAGGATTCATTTTGGAGTAGAATTCTACTATACCATTCTCATTCCTCCAATGGATTACCATTAAACAATGGTTGTGCTTTTATTATAGCATTTAGTATATGATATGGAACTTCTACCTTCATTTTATATGCCTACTTCCTCTCAGAAAACTGTAAGCATCCTGGAGACAAGGACTGTGACCCATTTAGCTTTGAATTCCTTGTATCTTTGTCTGGTCCATTGCATATGTATAGATAATGTGAGTTTTCACTGTGAATTTATAGGATGTCAGGGCCAATATTTTGCACAAAATTTGTATGTGTAGCCTCAGATTGGTAGGTTTCTAGGGAACTGAAATTTCTTGGCTCTGTGGATGTTATTTACTGGATATGTTTCCAGGTCATATCTTGACAGCTGAGAACTGACCAGTATAAGGGCTGTTAACTCAGGCATCCCTCAAAAATTGGATCAAACACTTTGAATTAAAATAACTGTGATCTATCCAAGCCTTGGCTCAAGACAAGGATGACTCCTTTTGATTCTAAACCATTTAGTTGTTTCCAAACCCAGTGTTTGTTGAGAAATACTATATAGTTCCATTTTTTATGGAAATTATTGATGTTGTAAAACCAAAATTAGGAGAACTAATCATCAACAGCATCTGATGGCCACATTTCATTTCTAAATTTCTAAGTGCAACAAACACAGAGGTGGGAACCATTTCCAATCTTAACCCTGCAGGATTTCAAATCAGTCCTTTTTTAATTGGACCACATTGCTCTTTCTGGAAAGATCACTATTTTTGATATTAAAATATGTTCTTTAACCCTAAGTAATATTTGCAACTTATAGAGAAAAAATGTTTTTCCATATTTTATTTCTTATTCAAATCCTATGCCCTTGTTCATCAGTTGGGGGTTGCAACAAGGGCCTCAATTTAAACAATTCATTTAACCTCCAAAACTGCCTAACAGGATTGTGCAGAACATGTCTCATTTTCATAAACTCATGTTTATTGTTCCAAATTATTTCTGTTGTTCTTCTTCCTGACTGCTCTGGATTATCTGGCAATGAGTAGCACCATTATTTGTAGAGGTAGAAGCCTGAGAGAAGACCAGAAATTCTGTCTGGCAATTTCCAGTATGTCTGTCCAAGTCTAGTTCTTTGATATTCACATTTTCCTCACTTAAACCTTTCTGGTCCAACCCATGTTCCCTATTTCTCTTTATTCCAGAAAACATGGTCTTTATAGAATATTTAACTTCTGCAAACTACACTTTTGCTTCCTTTCATTTCCTGTAGAGGGAATACTATTTGAGATATTTTTGTGTCCTATACATGAGGAACAGTAAGACGTAGGGTAAGGAATTTCAAATTGCTTTAACCTTTTATTTTTGGTCAGGCAAATGGATTCCTGTGTTTTGGTGCCTATATACTATTTTATTATGAAAGTCAAATCACTTACACCTTATAAATTAATGAGAATATGATCTGAGGAGCTCATATATTATATGCTATATTTTTAATATCTCTCTATGTAATAATTTCTCGTATTTATTTGATGTATACTTAAGGTCATTTAATTATGAAATAAATGAGACAAATTAATTTTTAGTAAATGTCTATACTAGTTATACTTGTAGTTTAAGCTCAATACTGTGAAAGGGGTAAGGATGCAGAAACACACACAAATGTATTCCTGGTCTCCTCCACATACCCACATATCCTAGATGTTCCTTAACTAGGATCATCGAGGACTAAAACCATACAGACATATATTATGCCTCATATATTCTAAATATAAATATATACAACCACAGTTATGGTTATCTTCTTTCTTCTTCCACAAACAACCTTTTTTTTAGCTTAAAATTAAGTATTCTTCCTGAATTATATATTAAATAAGGGAAATGTGACAGTAAGCCTTTTTTAAAGGTAATTTATATTGTAAATTAGTATTCTATTATATCTGTTAGTTACCTACCTTTATTTATTATGTGTTCATGCTGTTAGCTTAGGGCTGAAAAAGGCTAAATTATTTTTCTCCTCTGATAAAAGTTCCCTTTCACATTCCGCCAATAGAAAGCATACCCCACAGGGAAAGGGAGAAATAATGTGATTCTTCTTGTGTTTGCTACCTTTGTCAGCATCACCTCAAAAAGAAATTTAGCCTTGTGACAGCACTCATTTCCTCTGTCCAACTTCTTTCAGAATCAGCCCTGCTATACCCTTGAAGAATGCTAGCTTCAGTTAGCCTAGACAGCACTGCCTTGGAATCTGACCCCAGATGCACATGACTCTTATGATCTCCTAAGGATGAATATCTGAGCAACATTTATTCCAGAGAAATTTCATTGTTCTCTCTCAGAGATCCCTTCTGTAAGCTCTTGTGATACTAGCAAGGATCAAAGGCCAGCCCCACCTCACCGGTCTTAGTTCTACCTCTGTAAGAACCCTCTTGAAAAAATCTAAATTTGATAGGAGTAGTTACAGCTTCCTGTAGTTATTACTTTTATGCTATTATAATGTTTCATTCATTTTTTCTCTTTCATCTTTCTGTACCTCGTTTAAAAATAATCTACATTAATTGTTTACCACTAAATTACCTAACTTGATTTCTGTGTTTCTTATTGAATCTTGGTATGTACTGTATTGATTCTAGCCATGGCTCTAAAGAACAGATATCCAAATTTTGGGATTCTGAAATTGGCATGATCATAAGCTTGTCCTTGAACACAGAATTTTGTTCCTTACAAATGTGAAACAGAATCCTAGTAATTCACAACATGAAATTTTGTCACAATCAATTGAATCATCAACTCTGAAATTCAATATGGAATTCAATATGGGTTTAATATTCCAAAATTACTTGAGAGGCTTGGTGATATAACACCATGTTTATTCTTGCAACAAAAGAAAAATCAGTCGGATGATGACATTTTGAGAATTTTCTCAATTCATCGTTGATCTGAGTTTTCAGGGCAATTGCCTGGGCACAAATTGAATTAGGAACAGATACCTATAAAAGATATGAGATATCAGGATTGATTATCTGGTATAAACCCAAATGAACCCCCATCACAGAGCTCAGCAATGGTCACTAGTTAAATTGGGGAAGGTTATCATGTACTATTGAGAAGATGAGGCCATGAGAAGCCAAATTGGAAAAGTCTACACTCTTTACAAGGATATAATCCTTTTCTCCATGAATCCACTGGATGCTCACACACACAAAAAAGACTGGGAAAATAACAGAGTTTTTCTGATACAGAAATAGGCAACAATAGGAGTCCATGCCAAGGAGATAGAGGAGAGTCATTTTATCCACACAAAATACTTAATCTGTATGGGGAAAGGCCTAACAAAAAATGTTATTAACCCTAGAGTACTAGTGAACATCAATTTCAACTGGAGGAATTAGTGTCCTTACCAAAGGAAAGAGGCAGGAGTGTGTGCTAGGCTCTGACCTATAGCCAGGGAAGGAGCAGGACCAGTGTGTAGATCACATCCCGAAGACCTTAGACAGTGTTGATAAACAGAATACAAGAAACTGAAGGTAGAGCAGCTGTGGAAGGAAAGCAAAAACAAACAAAAAACTGCCTGTAAACCAGCCTCTTCTTTAAATAATAAGAGATAGCTACAAGGATCTAAAGAGTATGACCTATTGACAGTAACTGTAGTAACAACATCTCAACATTAGTCAAACTACTAAATACACTAAATCAAACTCTGGCAGTATAAGCCAAGCAGAAAGCAAAATGTGCTCATTTCCAGGCATGAAGGCTACTTATCTCAATCTTTACTATCTTACCCAAGATCTTTGACTTCCATGACAAAAAATCATATTTAGGTTTGTGAAGAAACAAAGAAAGGCCAATACTACTGAAAGACTCACTAGTCAATCTCATGACCAGATTCAGATATGACATAGAAATCAGGATTAACTAGCAGTGGTTAAACTAACAATGTTTAAAAAGATAAAAATATTCTAATGGAAAAGTTTTACAGCATTTAACAGTATGAAAGATAAGTAGGTTTTAACAGAGTGATGAGGAATCTAAGAGACAATCAAATGAAGGTGTTGGACATGATGAATGTACTGGGCAGAGAGGAGGAAAGAGTCATGAATGTAAAGAACTATTGATAGAAATTATCAGCGTTTAACAAAAATAGACAAAGGAAAGGGTAGAGAAAGGCCAAAACATCAATATATGTATAGAACAATATCAAATAATATAATGTATGTGTAATTTGAATCATAGAAGAGGGAAAATGTGATATCTGAAGAAATAATATCTGAAAATTTTATGAAATTAATAATGGGCCTCAGGTAACAGATACGAACCTCAGATAACACAAAGAAGAATAACAAGAATGCCATATATCATTATATTATGCTAAGACTTGTGGGAAAAAGGTAAAATACAAAAACCTTGAAGACACACCAGCAAGGGCGGAAAAAGACAAAGTGTAAGAGCAATAACTATCAGAATTACAGAATAATTACTTAGAAATTCTCATATGAAATAAATCAAGAAAATAAATCAATAGAAGAAAATAAAATGATGAATTCAAAGTGATGAATTAAAAATATGGAGACAAAGCTGGGTATGGTGGTTTACACCTCTAATTCTAGTACTTGGGAGGCTGAGATAAGAGAATCTCAGGTTTGAGGCCAGTCTCAGCAACTTAGTGAAACCCTGTTTTAAAATAAAGCATAAAAACGCATCAGGGGTGTAGCACAAGGTAGAATGTCCCTAGGTTGAATCCTCATTAGAAGACAAAGCAATAAAAAACAATAAAAAAATGGAGTCAAAAAACAACACAATTCAAGAATTCTATGTTTAGAGAAAACACATTTTAGAAATGAAAGTGCAGTAAAGAGTTTCTCATATAAATAACCACTATTAGGGAATTTGCTGCCATTAGATCTATTCTATAGGGAAAGTTCTAAAGTTTTTTCAAACACAAGGAACAAGATAGCAAACAGAAATCTAGAGCTCCACATGGAAAGGAAGAGCACTGCAATTTGAACAATGAAGATGCCAACAGCACAAAGGATCCAATGTTAAGTTGGAAAACACAGTGTTATGTAGTCTTTAGTAGAATAAAAATACTTGGAAAATCTGATAAGTTAAATATGTTTAAAGTGAGACACTCTAGGGAAACCTCTAAATTATTTTAAAGTTCATATTTTAAAAATACTATTTATAATAGTAACAAAATGCAATCATTATAATCCAGTAAAATATTTGCAAGATATGATGCTGAAAACAACAAAGCTTTGATAAAAGAAATCACGACGACCTAAAAAAATAGAGAGCTATACAATGTTCAGACTTTTGGAAGAATTTGGTTCCCTGAGTCTGTAGGGCTGATGTCTCTGTTTTCAGCCAGTAGCTTCCTGAATTCCTCATTGTATTCTTTCTTCCATCTTTAACCAAACCATGAGGCTTTATCACGATTCAGATATACCTGACTCCACCTCTGCCATATCTCTTCCATCTCCAGCCAAAGTCAGTTTTCTACTTTTATGGGCTAGTGTGATTAGGTCTAGCTTAGGCTACCTAGAATAAAAGAATCCCCCATATTGCTTAGATATGGAGACATTCTCTTCATATAATCTTGACAACATAGGGTTTGTGCCTTTCTGAATTCTATTATGTATTTTTTTTTCTTACAGAAATACTAGCCATTGACAAAGCCAGCTTTTCAAATTAAAATCATTATCTTCTACCGACCTCCTAACCTATACCTCATTTTGTGTGTTCTTTCAGTACCATCCATATCATATGGGACAGGGACCAGTACGCCATTTATAAAGGTCCAGAGACTAAGTGTTTTAGGCTGTAAGCTTGAAGGCCATATGATCTCTGGTACAAAGACTCAGACTTTTCCACTGTAGCATGAAAGCAGCTATCAACAAGATATAAACAAAGAAGACTGGTTATATTCCAATAAAACTTTATTTATAAAAACAGGAATTTGGCCCCAGGGAAGCACTTTGTTTGCCCCTGATAGACGTGCTGTATGTGATAATCATTTTAAACTCTATATCCAATCAAATTCCAAATTCACATCCATTCAACGGAGTATGTGCTACTTAGCTTAAATCTTGTCTCTCAATCAAAATTCATAGATATCTACCACTGTGTACTCATACTGTTCCATTATAAAGAGTCTCTTACTTGGTCTTCTAAATTCCTTCCAAACCATCCATATCATGTTTATGGACAAGATTTTAAGCATTGATTTTTGTTATCTCACAGATATTTTGTGTCATGGGCAATAATTCAGCTGAATTCATAGGTATAGAAATAACTACCATACACTACCATACCGTATCTCAGAGGCCATGACTTACTTTGTTCCTCCTACACATGAATGTAAAACGTTTGAGTAGCAAAAGAGTGCAATACAGAAACCCAGTTATTATTTCCAGCAAGTTTCTTACCTCTAATGCAAATAGTATTGTTTCAAAACAAAGAAATATAGCCACAAAACTATTATTTTTGCTCTTTTATATTTATATGTATGCATACAATGGCATACACCATATGATAGTGAGTGGTTCTTTCCCTAGGTGTTTCTGGTTCTGGTCGCGTATTACTTGCTTCACTGGCTTTGCTGATGGCAATCGTAAGCACCTCTTTGATTAACATAAAACTGGAAGCAACAATGTTGGAAGATGATTTGTTGTTAATGAATAAAGAAACTAGAGGTTTGGCTGACCTTTACTTTACCTAGTGATCATTTTAATTTAGTAAAAGTTGATCTTCTTTGCATTGAAAGATATTGACTTTCTTATTTCTATTGTCTTAACCTGGAGGGAAAGATAAACTAAAAAGTATCACAGAGTTGCATGATCATTATAAAGTGCCTCTGCTGCTTTTCTGCAGTTGAGGGGGGATCAGAAATTAAAATTTTTAATGCAACAGGCTCTGATTCTTATCTGAAACCACTTGCACTGATTGTGTATTTGTGTTATTGGGCTGGCTTTACATAGTTACCACATCCTCTTGCTCAACTCGTTCCTTTTGAGAGTGTTCTGTGTGTCTTTTAGTAAAGTTATTAAGTAGGTTCATAAAGCAAATTCATTGATCAGATAATATTATTTCACCTGAAAAAATATTTTTTTTCTTTTTATTCTCCCTTCTTCACTATGTCCTTTGAATTATTTTTATTCATGTACAATAAAAGGCACTTCACTACTCAGGGCTTTGTTGGGAGATGTAATCAATTGCTCTGTCTGTAATAGAAACTTTGTCATAGCTCACAAAACTAGCACAGGAATTACTATCTTCCCGAAGATACCTTCTTTCTGTCTTCTCAGACCTCCTGACTCCAACAGTAACTCTCTTTCTCTCTGGGCACAAAAGAAATATAGACTCTTTAAAAGTTACTTTAGAGAATCCCAAACCTGAAAGAGGCACTTAAGAGAACTTAGTCTATTGGTCCCACTGGCAGATGGCCAATTGAGTAACCAGGAATTACCTGTCCCAAACACAAATTCTCAGGCTCCCGCTAGACCTAGTGAATTAGAATTTTTCATGTTTGAAAATCCTCACAGACGATTCTCGTGAGCAATAAGATCTTTGAATCAGTACAGTGTCCAACCCACATTCTTGCACTCAAATCCTTCTTTCAACAATCCCACCACTGTTTTTGTAGTTTTTCTTTTAATGTTTTTAATATTTGCTATGATCATGAACTGACCGTCTCTTGAAGCAGATTTGTGAATGATATAGTTGAGAAGCACTTCCTTTTACACACCAAATGGTATCCTTTGTATCTTATATTTATTAAAGCTAATCTTAATACTTGGGGCAATGAAGGATAAAAGTAACCCATTTTCCTATTTGAAAGCTCTATAATTACAGGAAAAGACTTACCTTCTTATATTTTTTTCTCTCATATGACAAAGGCATTTTGACAAAGCCTTCAGCCTAGCATCTCTGCTTCTTGACTACATGATGCCAAATGCTTTTCTGCTGCTGAAGTTTTGGTTGCCTTACTCTTACAGTTCTCTGACAACTCTCCCACTTTAAAGTTTTTTGCTTTTTAATGTCTTATTCCAATTACTTCTCTAACAAATAGGGAATGTATTCTTGTGTAAACTTTTGTAAAAAGAATCTCAGGTCTTTTTTTATCTATGTGATTTTCATATCCTTAGTCATACTACAAGTTGGTCAACACCAAGATTAAGATTTTTCAGTTTTGCTGGCAAGTACTATTCTTTATTTCGCTAGATGAAAGGTCCATAGGGTAAGGGAATTTTATCTGTTTTGTTTTATTCTTATCCTTAATGTCTAGCCTAAGAATAAATTAATACATATGTTTTGAATCCCCCCCAAAAAAGACTATGACTTTTCGTATAAAAGATTAAAAATTTGGTACAGTTAAAAGAATTAAGAAATCACACTGTGCAACTTCTTAGTCTTAGATCAGAGACCCTGGAGGACTAAGTGGTTTCCTCTTATCTCTTAGTACAATGAGAGATAATTACATTGCATAAAACATATAACTCAGGCTATCAGTCAGCAAACATCTTTTTCTATTTACCATAGATTTTTAGACTTAATATTTAAGAGTTAAATATATCACATTCTGCTCTGGGCAAAAATTAAACCAAACTCAACAAAACAAAATATTGGAAGATCTTAGCATTTTAGATCTGCATTTCCCAATAGTAATAGTGGACTGGTGTTAAATGTTGTATACCTACTTGGACAGCAAATACTTGTTCCAAATTACCTGTCTAGACCGTGTATGTATTTAATTTTACCTTGTCTCTCTTGCATGCATTTTTTAAAACTTGAACTATAACTTTATCTTATGCAATTTTCTAATACTCAGAATTGACATATATACACACACACACACACACACACACACACACACACACACACACACAAACAGACTGTTGCTCACTTCAAATGATTTGACATAAAAATGTTTCACCTTTAAGAAGGTTCAAAGGCAAATGGAGTAAATAGAAACCATAGTTGGGCTTTTCAATTTTGATATTTTCTCAGGTTAGCAAATTTCTGTATTATAGATTTATATAATTAGGATATTCAAGGTCCCTAAAGTGTGAATAACTGACACAGTATTTTCATATTCTGGAGTAGTCTATAGAGTCATTCTGCCTGCTGCAAAGCCATGTTTTGTTGCTTAAAAGCTCTGAAACAGTAAGGAAGCATCTAATTTTTTCTGGAATATGGTATCTTCATCTTCAAAGCAAATAATGTAAATTTATTGTGAAACTAAAATTACAAAAAAATGAATGGAATGAGAACTTTGAGCAAAGATTTTGATAAAATTAACTATTATTATTTTGTACAGATTTGGCACCAGAATCCACATTTTTTTGGACCAAAATGTCTCAACTAACATGAAACTATACTTTATTGTGTCATTTTGCCATGCCTCCATGACTCAAGTACCTCAAGTACATCCTTGGTCTGTTCTTTTTTTTTTTTTTTGAGCTTCATATGTAAACATCTCAGCCCAGTCTGATCCACCTGCAGAGCTTCTCACATGGAAAATAAGAAGGCTTTGTGTGAAATTATTGGACATCAAAGTTGGGTCATGAATAGGATTAGGTGCTTTTTTTCCCACTTAACATTTGGTAAGGAACAAAACATGAGAGAATTAAGCTATAATATTTGTTAGTAAATGAATAACCTGGTATGCTAGCTGATATCCTTTGCAAGTTCTGAGAGTCTTCTGCAACTTACTGGCCCACAAAGTGTATAGCTTTCCTCTGCTGATTTGTCACTCTGGAAAAATAGCTCGTAAGAGAATCCTGGGCTACTCATCACTGTCGGGGGCCTAGTCCGGCCGGCTAGACCTCGCCTCTAGATGGCGCCTGGCAGAGTGCCAGAAGCAGCTGCAGGTGGAAAACATTCTGAGGCTGCCCCACGCCAGAGCGCATGCACCAGCACGCCGGACTCATGGCCGGCCCAGGTGAGAGCTGTATGAGACGCCTCGTGGCTTAGGCTCTGCGCGGCTTTAAGAGCCTCCACCTCTCGCATGTAAGAGTTGGCTGACTGGGTTGCTGGGAGAAGTTCTGGGAGGAAGTGGTTGGGAAGAAGAAGCGGTTGGGAAGAGGTTGGCTGGGTTGCTGGGGAAGTCCTGGGAAGAAAGATTGTGGGTTGCTAGTGGAAGACGGGTTGCTAGAGAGAGGGTATTGGAAGTCTGTTGGAAAAGCACTATTTGGAAAGACGACTTCTGTACAGTGTTTGTTACTGCTTGAGCAGTGCCCTTGATCCCAGAAAGAGAGACATATAATAAAAGAGGTTCGAACCAGAAACATTCAGGCAGCGTCTTTTATTGGGGCCTCATGGCTGAGGGTTCAGCCTGGGGCGCCCGGTAATCACGGCCAAGTCCAGAGGCAGTCAGGTATCTTCAAATATTATCTTTTCAACATCAGCCTTTTCTTTTTCCTGACTTACATTTTTCTTGTCCTTAGAATAGTGGAGGCCATGTAGCTGTATAACTTGAATTATAAGAGTATTTACCAATGTTTCAGGAACACCAATATTTCAAGAACCAGTTTAATTTCCTTATAAACTTTTTTCAATGTTTGGTTAATTTTATGAAAACAAAAGCAAAATTTCTAAATCTATCTAAGATTTTCTAAACTATAACCTCTAAAGTAAATCACAGGAACATCCCTTTCTTTCTTTCTTTCTTTCTTTCTTTCTTTCTTTCTTTCTTTCTTTCTTTCTCTCTTTCTTTCTTCTTCCCTTTAACAATCCAGGTAACATTGAAATACACTAATACATAGTAGTGGCCCCGCCTCTTTAGGAGTGTGCAGGTTGCTTTGACTACAAAAATGGATGGTAATAATAGTAATGATGTTGATGAAAAATAAGTTAAAAAAAACCCAAGACTTCCAGGATTAAATATTCAAATGGATTATGCTGCGCTTAATAGAGTTTCAGACATTGGCCAAGAAGACAGAGATAGGAGTAGTATGATTGTTTGGGATGGAAGTAATACTCTGCAGCTCTTAAAATATAGTCAGTATTTAGATAGGTAGATTAAAAAAGAGAGAGTTTTTGGTGTTGGGGGAATGTTATGAATAAATGTGGACTGATAATAAATACAAAGTTTAGGGTAATTGCAAGTTGAAAGGGTGGACTAAAGATAAAAAACTGTGCAGTTCAGAGCTGCGGATGTTGCTCAGTGGTAGTGTGCTTGCCTAGCAGGCACCAAGTCTTAGGTTCAATCCACAACACTGTCAAAATTTCAAATTGTTATATTATGCTTAATGAAAAGGTGATCTCTTAATCGAGCATCTAGAACATACAAGTCTTTCCATTCCAGTGAAATTTCCCCAGATTTTGGCCAAAGATGTCCTTTCTCCCCACCTAAGAATCTGGTCGGCAAATGAATGGGTCACCTTCATCTTGAACAAAAGAATACGAAAAACATATTCAAAGGTAGAATGAAGCATTTGTAATAGCAATGTAACCCTATTCAAAGAGCAAGGGAAAGTGAAAATAAGTTGAAAGCTAGAGATTTACCTGTCTCTGCTTGTCTCTTTAGTTGTGTCTCCAGGGGCCTCTCCCCCACTCTGGAAGCAGAGCAATACCTCTCCAGTAATCCATGTATGCTGCAGGATCAACCTACAAAGCATAGCTTTATAAAATATAGTTGCCGAAATGAGAACTGGCAGCCTCGTTCATTTTAAATAAGACAAAAACATAAAATCACATTCTTTCTCAAAGTTTCAGATTGCATTTAATTTTTCTCATGATAAACCCCATATCGCTTGAAAACCCACAGAAGATTAAACTCCTGTTCTTTTTTAGTTTTTTTATACTTTTGTGACTTTAGAAAATAATGCCTTATCCTTTTCTTATGTTTTTCTCTTAATCAGGTCAATGTCAGTCATTTATGCTGCCCTGGAACTGTGCGCTAGGTAGCACAGAGTAGGCCAAAAGTGCTATGTGCACAATATTTGGCACTAAAGAATTTGGTTGAGATCCTAGCCAGATAATTTAGCAGCAAGTAAAGTGTTCATTTTGTGAAAAAGGCATTTGGTGGGCATAAAATGTCATAGCAAGGTCAAAAGTACTCACAATCTTGGAAAGCTTTTATCAGCATAAGCCCATGCATTGGTTTATGAATATTGTGATTCCTAATTCATACTAGAGTTTAACCTGAATATTCATGTACATGCTGAGTTTAGTGAGTATCTGTTATGATGTTAACCAGGGAACTTGGAATCCATTCCATTGGAAAAAAGAAATATCCTCATTTCCCTCTGAGGAACTACAACTTCCTTACTTCCACATTGTACTTTAGGTAGAGCTGACCCCTCTTCAGCTCCAGAGGAAATCATGTTATTTAGACCCGAAGCTCTCCTTTGGCCAATACTCAGATGCACAAGAACACAGAGAAAAGGAGCATGCCTTCCCCCACCTCAACCCCCTATAATTTCTGTAGTCATCTTTCAAGGAGAAAGTCTGCCTCAGAATGGGGCTAATGCAGAGAGGAAATTGGAGCCTACATTAGGGAGAAAATAAATTTTGATGCTTTCACATGCTCTAGGCTCTTGCTACATATGAAGATAAAATTAGCTTTTGATTTGTTTTGCATATGTGTGTATTCATTTAGAAGTAAAATCTTATATGAAGCTTTTGAGATAGGGCTCTGTGGTAGGTTGGTAAATATCAGTCATCTGCTGGCAGATATTTATCAGTTAGCTCTCAGGTCTATGTGTGGGAGTTGGGATGGTAAAACTCTGATCGAATGTGTTAGCTAAATTCTGTAGTTTCAATACCCTCTTCATGTCAATGTCAATCTACATCAAAAGTGAACCTAGTGAATCTAGTGAAATAGATATATACAATTGATTCTTCCAATAAGGTAAAAGCTGGCTCTGAACATCACTTTTCAGCTCATATGCTGGTTTTCAATAAGTCAATACAAGAATTGTTCATATCACCATTTATTAATCACTTTGGAAATACTACTTTTTTTTCAAGCAGTAAAATGTCCCTATGGCATAATGATGCCTGGACCACTTCCTCCTTAGTTTGCAAAGGAAAGATGAGAGATAGCATCCCCATTAATGCAGGAATAGGGGTAGGCTTATAATAGTTGGGGTAATTCATGGAACTGTTAAGTAATAAAAAGTAAGATGGGTTTGGAGCATCAGAGTAGGCATCAGAACCACCTAAGGTATGTAAAGCAATGCTTAGGTTTCTGTTACGCTAGTTATTTAGAAAATCCAGCTATTCGAGTCTCATTTTAGATACCTATAAAATTGCCTGCTTACTACTACCTAAGTTATTCAGTTGAGAAGACAACTAAATATGCTATACCAAAGGTCCTGTAATGCCCAGAACATGCTAAGTATCGGCCAAATACTAAGGGCAGTTATAGTGTAAACAAATAGCACTATTTTTTTCTCTCTTTCCTATAGGAATCTTATTATACACATGCTAACACATTGGATATTGTCTCTCAAGTTACTGAAGCCTCATTAAAATCCTCTTTAATTTTTTTCAGATGGTGTAATTTCTATTATCTGCTTTCATTATCCCTGACCCTATTATCATTTACTTCTCCCATTGGCTGTTAAGACCATTAGTGTATTTTTCAATTCATATATTTTACTTTGAGATCCTGTAATTTCCATTTGTGTCTCAACAAAAAAATTAACCTGTGAATTTTTACACTGAGATTGTTCTTTTTGTTTTAATTTAAAATCTGTGCCATATTAACACTTTTTCTGGACTGCTTTCCTTCTTAATTTCAACTGACTTTGTCCTTTTTCTCTTACATATATGGTAAACTTTGGGTATCTGATACATCGTAGACTCTGGTTTGAGGTATTTTCTCTGAAAGAATATTTACTTTATTCTAAAAATAATTATTAATTGATCACATTGAAATTGTTCATTCTTTAATTTATACTTCATTAGCTTTTTGTTTGTGTTCTTTAGACTTCCCTTTAGCTTTGTGGAGAATACTTAGTCCTATATCTAGCTTTTATTTTGAAGGTATAGCTCTTCTGAGATTTTAATGGGGAGCCCAACATAATTAGCATATCTGTCTAATTTAGTAGGATTCAAACTCCAATCTCTCTCTCTCTCTCTCTCTCTCTCTCTCTCTCTCTCTCTCTCTCTCTCTCTCTCTCTCTCATAGCTGACATTTCCACTTAGTTCTTTCAGTTATCCAGTTATTGTTTTCTGTTAGGTTCTTTGGAGGCATGTGAAATTCAGGAGTTTTCCAAGGATACAAGAGGATATCAGATATAAAGCCTGGGGACACCCTACTGTGTCTTTCTCCTTTTCAAGATTATTCTCACATTTCCAGCTACTAGGTAAATTACAGTCTCTGTCTTCTAACACTCCAAACCAACAAACCTATGACCTCCTACAAGAGTTTTAGCAACTGTGCACCATAATAATGTGAAAGACCTGAGGATAAAAACACAGTGCCATTCCCTTCTTTTAAATGTCAAACAGTCTTTAGTATTTGCCAGAATTTTGTCATTCTTAAATGACTTCAAAAAAATGTTCTCAACTTTTCCAGAGTTTCAAATTTTTACTTAATTTAAGTTAATCTAATACAAGTTCTACAGCATTACCAGGACTGAACTCAACCCTTTCTCTTCCAATTTCTACCATTTTAAGATGTCTCTGTTTCTTACCTCCTAAAGTTCCTCTTTCTGAAGTCTGACAGTCAAGAAATATGTTTCCAGAAATATTATTTCTAGCATCCTGGTGACTTACAGTAGGTGAAATATATCTTATGCTTAGTTCTTCAGACTAAATAAAACTTTGTAAAGATAGTTATTAAATGGTTCTCTTGCTTAAGCATTTGCATCTTATTTTACTTAAATATTTTCTGGTAATGAGTAAAGACCAGTTTTTCCTGTCTAGAAAAATACTTCCATATTTTTATTATGATCTGGTTACAGAATGGACTTCTTAAGAGTTTTGAGTGGAAACATCATGTCATCTGTCATATACACAGGGTGGGGCACAGATGCCATCAACATGTATTCCTCACTTATTCCTCAGGACTCAATGCCAATGCAACATGCACCTAGACAACACAAAGAAAGACAGAAGTAGTTTTGGGCTCACAGAAAACAGTGACATCTTTGGTCGTGCCAAGCCTGCCTTCTTCTGTGTAGAGAAGAGTTTGGCTTCCGTTCTTCCATCAACCTAAGCTTTCTCCATCACACTCAGTAAACCTGGACTTTCGCCAGCTACCTCCACACTTGCCAAATGTGAATCAGCTCAAGCTGCTTGACAAAATAGAACCCACTATAGAAAAGAGTGTAAGAAACACTTCAAAACTCTCCATCCCACTGACTTATGAGACAGCTTCTAGAAGCAGGTACTACAGTCTCTTTCTTATTCTATGTTCCCAAAAATAATGCCTCAAACTAACACTAAGTACAAGTTTAATGAATCTGACTAAAAAGGGAGTTCTTATCTCAGCTGTGATCCTAATTGTGATTGATTTGAAATGTAGCTAAGAGTTATCCTTTACAAGAGGTGAGAGAGGTGCAAAGGGGTCAAGGTAATTCTGGGAGGTACAGAATCCATTTTCATATCATTAGCAAGGGAAAATGATAGTAACTTTATCTCCTTATATTTTGTTTAGGGTCCATGCATGCTCTAGTACCAAAAGATAAATTAAATAGTGTTGTCGAGTTGTCTTCAAATGGAAGTCTAAATCTTTAGTCTTTTGAATGCTATTTGGTAATTTGAGTTTTCATGCTGTGATTCCCAGCAGCCCATAATCAGATGTTCCTATAGATATTATGTGCTTTCTAAATAAAATAAATTAAGGGATGTTTTTGGAGACAAAATGAAATGAATTGATGATCAAAAATACTGGTCTGTAAAATCTTGGACATCTTGATTATACATTTTGTTTTTGATGTTGTTAGTTTTGGGATGCAGCTGATTTACTAAAGGTTCACTAAAGGACATGAATGTGGAAATATGACTTAGAGGTCCATGAATTAAATGTATGCATTTTGCAGCAAGATGTTCTATTTATTAGTTCATTCATACTTAATAAACAATAAATGCATGGCACATGAAGTAACTTGGGAAAGCCAAGATGTGGTTGGTAAGGTGACTATTTACAGTTGCGGGAAATGCAAGAGATATCAGATAGTCTACCACATCAAGCACTTTTCTCCCAGAGTCTTTTTGTGTGTTTGTATATGTGAGTGGTGGTGGTGGTAATGGCACTGAACTCATGGGCATTATACCTATTATTCCCGGTTCTTTTTATTTTGCTAGGTTGCTGAGAGTCTCACTAAGTTACTGTAGCTAGTCTCGAACCTGCAATACTCCTGTCTCACCCTCCTAAGTACTGGGATTACAGATGCCTAACCATGCCATCATGCCTAACTTCTCCTACAGTCTTTTACTTTGACTAATTTTGTCTTTAAATTTTATTTATTTTAGTTATGTCACGATTCCATTGAAAGAATATTTTAAATCCTATTTGTGTTCCATAGAGAGAAGATTGGAACAAGAAAGTGCTGATTTCATTTTTTACATATTGATTTAGAGTTGTCCAGCAGATCTAGATGGAGATGACATTAGGGGGATATGTTGGTCAGTATTCAGGGGACAGTTTGGGCTAGAGAATTATGTCTAAATGTGTCTGCATATAAAAATAACAGAAGTGATGGGTATTGGTGAAATTGGCTAGGGAGAAGTTTAAAAGTAAAATGAGATGCTTCATGTAAGCTTATGAACCAGATAATATTATTGTAATTTTGATAGAATAAAATTAGTCCCAAGGAGTTTATTTAATTTTTACATGATCAGTAAGTTGTGAATTCAAAAATAGAGCAACTTTCTTTCCCCTTTAATTAAAGCTAGTTTTATTAAACTAGGATTTCTTTCTTGCCCACAAATATTTGTCAGCCTACCATGTGCCCCGCATGAGATGAGTGTAAGATACTATAGAGATGTTAAGAGACATGGGATCCCAGTGCTTGTGAGGCTAAGACAAGAGGATTACAGGTTCAAGGTCAGCCTCAGCAACTTAGCAAGACCCTCACCAATTTAGTAAGACCCTCACTAAATTTTTTGTCTTTCCTCAAAGTAAAACATAAAAAGGGGTCTCTTTGTCCTAGGTTGAAATATTTTCTCCATCTAGACTGATCATGTCATTATTTTCTTGTTTTAATTATCGATTTCTACATAATATAGAAACTTAGTGGCCTGAGCAAAAACAATCATTTTTTTTAATTTTTTTTTTCCTCAGAGGTAGAATGACCCTGGATTCAAGCCCCAGTATTAAAAAAAAAGTCATGTGCAAGAATACAAGAATAAGGCAGAAACACATGATCTGCCAGCATTCATACTGGAACTATATGAGTTTAGAATTAAGTTTCTTACCTCCATTTCCACTCTTTCTCTCTTTTGGGGATTTCATAGTGTCATGGGTCACCTCTTTCCAGGTTGTGGTCTATACACCCTTACCATAATCATCTTCTGAAGGTGCTTAATACTTTGCTTTTGTCCAAAAAAAAAAAAAATCCAACTCTTCAATTGAACCTTCTAGGTCTCCTGAGTCTCAACTCACCATACTCTTCAGTTTGCCTTCTCTCTTCTCCTCAGGATGAAATCTTTTCTCTAGCCAGACTGATCATGTAACTATTTTATTGTTTTTAATTATTGGTTTCTATATAATATCATACCCCAAACTTAGTGACCTGAGGGAAAAAACTCTTTTTAAAATAATTATTTCTCACAGTTACTGGGGATGTCTGAATTAAGTTATGTGTTCTTTGCTTGAGTTTCTCATGCAATTGAGAATAGGTGGCAACTGAGGCCATTTTTTTTTTTTTTTTTTTGGTACTGGGGATTGAACTCAGAGGCATTCTACCTCCAAGCTACATCCCCAGCCTGAGTTCATTTCTTATTTGATTTGGAAACAGGGTCTAACTAGGTTACTGAGAGCCTTACTAAGTTGTAGAGGCTGGATTTGAACCCACGATCCTCCTGTCTCTGCCTCTCAAGTACTGGGATTACAAGCGTGCACCACCATCCCCGGCAACTGAGGACATCTTGAAGGCTTCATTATTCCCATGAGCTGAGGAAACTCAAAGACATTGAGCATGAATCTGCTGGATTATTTGTTCAGTCATCTCTACCTTTATGAGGACTCTCCATGTGGTCTCACCAGCATTACAGATTCATTGTAGCCAGACCTACTATATCGGTATTCGAAAAGCACATGTCCCATGAAAGAGAAAGCCAGGCAGAAGCTGTGACATCCTCTGTGATGTAGCCTTGGAAGTCATGCAATGTTTTCATGCTGTATTCAGATCAACTAGAGTAAGACTCCAATTCTTGAATGGGGATATGTAGAATCAATTTGTGAATATGTTTTAAAACCATAACACTACTCAGAAAATCTGTGCTTTTACAATTCTTCATTAATAGAGTTACCATATCCCAGGACTACCTTATTTCCTCACTAAGTCATATTTATGTTAACACTACAGTTAACTGTCACTTCTCTGGGAAGCCTTCCCTTATTGTAGTGGCTATCGACAATGACAGAGCTGTTTTCCTTAGTACTGTACACTGCCTGAAATACCAGGTATCACTTTGCATGTACACATCCCACTTCCCCAACTAGAAAATACTGTGAGATTTCAAAATATGAGTATATTTCTCAGTGGTTAATTCATTGAATACTTCCGAATATTAAAGGAGCATTTGTTGTATCACAAATAGAAACAAATTACCCCATAACTGATTTTAAAAAATCATAGATATTTGCTAATTTCCTGACTGAGCCAGGTAACAGGTTTAGGTTCAGGTTTGGGATTCAGGAAGATTTAAATGTAATTCAGAATATATTATTTTAAAAAAATATTGGTGCATAATAGATAGACATAATAGTGGGATTCATTGTCATATATTCATTCATGCACATAGCATAAATTTGTCTATTTCATTCCATGTATTGACTGAGCTATTCCCATACACTCTAAGCCTCAACTTTACATCATCCATAAAATGCAAATCAAGCCCCATGGGCAGAGACCTGGAGAAGGGCAAACTAATCACCCCCGCACTGTGGGATAATTTTTGGTATGATGTTCCTTTTGAGTTCAGCAAATCTCGGAGGCTATTATACCATTTAGACTCCTCAGCCTTTTTTCATGATAACTAGGTGGCAGTAGCTTAAGAAGTCTCTAATCTTAGCAAATACTCATTAAAATAAAAGGTCTCTCCAAGGCCCTGGAGGAAAACTTTATCAGGAAACCAATTAGCTTAGGTCTAGCCCTTGACTTTCTCTGATCAGAACTTTAAAATGACTGCCTTATTTCTTGTTTTATTTTCTTAACCTGTAATTAATTACTGCCCATTACGAATTCCCAGACCACGGGAAACATTTATCTTCAACATTAGGCCACTTGGAAGAAAGATTAGATCGTGAAGAGGGGATGCTGAATGACTAAAAGATCTCAGGAATGAACATGCTAACTCCAGAGGCAGCTGCCTGATTGGGAATATCCCAAGACATTTGTCATCCACTTAAATGGATCTACCCCATCTCACCTGTGTGATAGGGCAAAGAGTAGCAGGTGCCACTAATACAAATGTCACTACCAAGGCAGAGTTGTGGAATGCAGGAAAAGTGACAGGTCTTAATCTTGACTCTGAAATGAGTATAACTCTCTCACATCAACAGAGAACTGAAGCAGAAAGACAAACACAGTCCTACCTAGGATTATGTATGCTATGTCACACTGACCTTTGTAAAATAGTGAAATGTGTTCAAATATGAGTTTAGAATCTTAGCCTCTTAGAATGTTAAAGATCTCATAATTTTGTTACTTGATCCTCATCTTACACACAGGAAACTGTCAGCAGGCATTATTTCATTTAATGAACAGCATTACATAAGTATTGTTACCCTACATTTAAAAGGAGAAAATTGAGGTTCAGAGAATTTAAATAAGTTTTTTACATCACAGTTTAGCAGGGACAGTGATCTGAATTGAACCTAGTTTCTGCTACTTCTGTGTTTTCAAATACATATATGTTAATAGAATCATGCATTATATATCCTATATTAATATATAGTTACATATATACACACAAAAATATAACTACATTGCAATTAGAGGATGTATATCATGAAAGAACTTATTTGGACTTGTTTTATTTTTATTTAGGATTGTATTTCTGATGGTTAACATATTGGCTGGCATAAAAAGAGAACTTAATAGATATTTGTTGAATGAAGAATATTCCTATAAGATATAAGGAAGTCTTTAAGACAAAACAAAAAAAGAAAAAAAAGGGCTTGTTCTTGAAGAATAGGAAAAGTTTAAGCGTGTATGTAACAGGAATTTTCAGAAAAAGATTTTCTAATAGATGGGCCCCCATGAGCCAATGTATTGAGGAGGGAAATTTGAGGTTTTTTGAAGAATAGTGGAAAATTAAGTCTTAGGAAATGAAAGAGTAAACAAAAATTCAATGGGAAATAAAACCACTAAAGTTAAAATATTAGACATTCATCTACTTGTTAGTAGGTATAAAAATATTTTTCAATTAAGTAAAAATTTACTTCAACTAAAATCATTGTAAATATGGAACCACAGATAGAGCTGCATTTGGGATTTCTTTAAGAACCACATCCTGCCATCTTAATTGGACTAGTGAAAAGCTTCATTCAAATGCCCTCCCTTCGTTCCTTCCTTCCTTCCTTCCTTCCTTCCTTCCTTCCTTCCTTCTTTCTTTCCTTGAACCCAGTTGTAGTCTACCTCTGTGCTACATCCCCAATCCTTTTTTTAAAAATTTTGAAACAGAGTTTCTCTACGCTGCTGAAAGTCTTGCCTAAGTTGCTCAGGCTGGCCTTAAACTTGTGATCCTCCTGTCTCAGCCTTCTAAGTACTGGAATTATAAGCATGTACCACCATGCCTGGATCAAATGCCTTTTCTTAAAATTCAAGTAGATTTTTCCTTCTGATCCAATTAAGATCCATGTTTATTTTAGTGTGTGTTCCTAGAAAGATGAGCTCTGGTACAGCCTTGAGGGCAGTGTTAGGGGGGATAACTGCCCAACATGCCTTACCTAGGGGGTTGCATGTTTATTTTTCAACAGTAGAAAAATTTCAATGCATTTTAGGAAATAAGAAAGTAAAAGAAATAAAATTTGGAGTTGAAGATTCCAGACTAGAATAGCTTTTGTTTTGGTTAGAACTCTATCAGTGGACTGACTTTTAAGTGACAAGATTTAGTGGAGTTATGTCCAAGATGCAGAACTATTGCTCTTTCTACAGAGCAGAGAGCAGACTAGGAAAGGAGAGGAAGGACTGTCCTAGACAGTGAAGGCTTGTCCACGTTTGCTAGAGCAACCTAGGTCTCAGAGAAATGACCTGGAGAAAGTTCACATCACCTTCAAATCAGTCATTTTGTTTTTTCTAATTTTAGACTCCCTTTCCTCAAATCGTCAGTAGATAATTAGATGTGCTCCATGTTTTAGGTCCCTAATAGTTTCCTGGAATGCCAAAGAAGAGAGGATGCTTCACAGAATAACACAAAGAGGATAGTTGGAGAAAAAAGAATAAGGAAGGCTAAAGTTGAAATAACATTTCAACACACACACACACACACACACACACACACACACACACACACACACACACACACACCCCTATGGGCTGTAAATCACCATGCCTAATAGTTATATGTGCTGTTTCCTATGTTAATGTGTTAACTGAATGAGAAACTAATTAATTATATTATTATTTTGCCTCCTTTCCATCCCCTCTCAAGCACATTAATTGAGCACCTGTTATATGCTATGGTTGTAATGAGTAAGACTCCCCAATGATTGCACAATCTAATAAGAAAAGGTGATGTGTAGGACAATGACTCAAGGTTCACTATGGAAGGAAAAGAAGGGTTCAGAGAGATGTTGGGAAGAGAGAATGGTCACCCCAGTGTGCTCACAGGATCTCAAATAAGCTTTCAGCTCAGTAGTCCAGTCATATTAGCCCCAATGTTTAAACTAGTCTAGAGAGGCACAGGGAAACTAAATATTTTTCCTGATCAAAATCCAATCCTAGTAACAGGCAAAAAATGACCAAAATCCACCCAGTTGTAGCAATACATGCCTATAATTCCAGTTATACACATTTGGGAGGCTGAGACAGGATGACTAAAAGTTTGAGGCAAGCGCACACACTCACACACACACACACACACACACACACACACACACACACACAGGACTAAAACCCCATAATATGTCTTCTGTTTCATTATTGCATACTTTCAAAAATTAAAAAAAAATATTAAAACACAGAATATCCATAAGCAACAGAAAAATTCTAGTATTCAAATATCTTATAGCATGAACATAGAATTCTATCTCACAGATGGTTAAAATATTCAACACTGATCAAATTTGATTTATGAATTTTGATTCAAACAAATCTATTAATGCAGCAAAAAACTGTAAAATCTTAGCATTAAGGATTCATTTCCCTGAAAGCAAAACTCGTTTCCTCTTTCCAGACTTTATATTACTCCACATTTCAGAAGAGACAGTTGGCCATGCTCTGAAGCTAATAATATCTGGGGGTGATGCAACTCAAACCTTAGAGTCCTGTGCACATTGGCACAAAGTCCCACTTCAGAAGTACAGACCAGCAACTTTCCCTAGTGTCATCCTAGAGTAAGACTGCATGCTGTTAAAACAAAGCATTTCAGACCTACAATATTCTTGTTTAATTTTCATAGCAGACATCAAAAGGAACACAGTAAACACATAATCAAACCCCATCTCACAGGCCTTTCTTATAAAAAAAACTATATTTTTCCATTTCTTCAAGGCAGAAAATGGACATAGCAAGTAACTAATATGTAGTAGTGTTTTAAATATTTCATCTAATGGTTCTAGAAACACATGCACACAAACACGCACACACATAACAGGAAAACATTAGCCCGCATAACATTAGTAGTCAACAAAAGAGCATTCATCTTTCCAGTGTAGAGCTGTTCATTTGGAAATTAAAACAAGATCTTTGTTGAAATGATAGGTTGGAGATGCGACCTATGTTTTAGCTTATGTTGTAAGGTTCTGGACAGAGAACTAGTATGACAACAGGCTTTTGCTTACAATTGCTTTGATACAGATATTTGGCCAGAATGTTGGGGACAGTATTTCATTTAATCAGCAAAGGAATCTGTATTATTATTGCTATGGTTAGGTATAGAATGGCCCCTTGAAGAGCTCATAAATTACCTCATGATGTAATTGAGTCATGAGGGTTGTAATCCCAGAAATGGATAAATCCATTGTAATGGATTAACCTGGATGGTACCTGGTAGGCCATTTGGGTGTGGCTGGAGGTGGTTTGCTGGGGATGCAACCTCGGGGATTATATAAAGAGTTGGTCCTCCCCCTGCTCCCCTCCCATCCCCTCCCCTCCCCTCCCCTCCCCTTCTCTCTGCCTTCTGTTGCTGCCATGCCCTGAGATCCATGGTCACCAGCATCACATGTACTGAGCCCCAAACCATAAGAAAATACATCTTTTTTCCCTCTAAGTTATGTGGTCAGATATTTAGATTATGGCTGCAAAAATGCTGATGGATAAAAAAAATATTTTATAGATGAAGAAATAGTCTTTTTGCAATATTAAATAACCTGCTTAGAACCTCATAGATAGTAAATGGTCAGAAGAGGATTTGATCCTGGGTCTGTTTATGAAAGCCCCAGCTTATTCCACTTCATCATGGGGGCTGTTTTTCTTCTCTATTGCTTGGTTCCCAGGCACAATTGTAGCTTTCTGTTTGTTTCACTGACATACCCCTTATTATGACATTTCTTATCTATAATCTTCCTGACTCTAGAAAATTGGTACAAAAAACAAACCCCTTTCTTGAAAACAGAGGTTGGCTGATGCTTTCTGAGTATCTTACAACACTAGATTGAACTAACAGAGCATTAGAAAGCCTGGTGGCCTTTCCCAAGTGGACTAATGTAGAAATGTCTACATATGGTCTGTTCTTATACAGAATTCTGACTTTACTACCAAGATATACTGCTAATAATGTGACATGTTTACATGTCACTTTCTTATATATGTGAACTATTAACCATTGCCCTTATTTTAATCTCTATTCTAACCCTGGGACTATTGGCTATCTGTATATGAGTTGCCTTGGCAATGAATTAAAAGTAAGCAGGACAAGGTTTACTTGTATTGGTCATAAGAAAGAAATGGATTTTTCCAAACAAAAATTATATTAAAACAAATTAATCTGAAATAGATTTTCTGGACATGATTTATTTGAGGAGGAGGGACCATGGGAGGTTTTACTAATATTGTAATTTTAATGTATTTTTTGTACTTTAAAATAAAGCAAAACTAACTGACAAAAGGAAAATGAGATTCATAACAAATTAAAAACACAAATGAATTCATAATACAGAATTTACCTGCAGCCAAGCAGATTTGATACTATTTGATAACAAATACACAAATATAAAAATCTATTGCAACCAAAATTCTTGTTCTTTTTAATTTTTATCATAATATGCTGAATTATTCAGCTTTTCATTACTGTGACCAAAATACCTGACAAGAATATCTTAGCAGAGGAAAAGTTTACTTAGTTTCATGGTTTTAGAAGTAAGGTCCATGGTTGGCCAGCTCTAAGGCAGAAATATCATGAAGGTAAGAATTGGTGAAAGAAAGATGCTTATTTCATGGAAGCCAAAAAAATAGAGAGAGAGGATAAGATGACAAGTATAGTCAGTCCTCAAGGCCAGACCCCCCAACCTACCTCCTCTAGCCATGCCCCATCTCTGAACCTTACTACATTAGAGACCAGGTTTCAACACATGAACTTTTGGGGGAACATTCTGGATCCAAACATAATACATATCATTGTTAGGATTTAGTGAGGACCAGTAAGTTTCTTCATATCCTGTTTACAAGGCTTTCTTCTCCAGATACTAATATCTTAGCAACAGAGTGAGATATACTGAGATCTTTTCTGGTTATGTATGGCTATAATAATTATGATTTTTACTACAAGCAGTAGTAAAGTATGCAAATTTAAGAGTAATTACAAGTATCAATAGGGTTTGGTGCAAGTAAAAGAAACAGTGAAGTATCTGAATCAAGCTGGTTGTAAGGCTGGGGGAGGGAGCACATTATGGAACTTATTTGGGGCCCCTATTTGACTTCCCTGAAACCTTGTCTCAGTTAATGTTAGTTCTCATCACTCTAAAGCTTAATACAGTATACCATAGCACAATGGTTAAGACTAATGAACTCAGATTGTTTGGCTTGGATTTATTCCTAGGTCATCCATGCCCAGGCCATGTAGCTGTGAGTATGTTACTTCTCAGATTCTTGATCTGAAAAAATTGGATAATAATCTCTATTTTTTGCATAGTTTTTGGAGAGAGAGAGAGAGAAAGAAAGAGAGAGAGAGAGAGAGGAAAAGAGGATTGTTCCTGGCATACAAATATTGTTTAATAAATGTTGAGCATTGTTACCATATGTTGAGTGTCAACCACATTCCATATGAATTTATGTTAAGTACTCCTCCATGCTCCTTTTAATAGAGCTAGGGCTGATTCATAATGACACACATGCTGTATTCTTATCTTCTAATTTATGAGTTAATAAGATCAAGCTCTTCATTCTTTCCAAACTAAATCTTTATAAAACCTAAAGATCTTCTCAACACATATGTAGGTCAGTTATTAATCCAGTCCAGTAGGCCAGTTTTCCTACTCTGTACTAACATAAGTCTTATGTCTTTGTCAGCATTGTTACTGATATTTAAAAAAACTGATCATACAACTTAGAGAAAGAAGATTTATTTGCTCAGGTTTGCTTGGGGATTTGGGGTTTGAGTCCATGTAAGTCCAGAGACCAAGGATCTCAGGGCATGGCTGCTGGAAGCTCCTCACATCATGGAGGACAAAAGCAAGAATGAGCAAGAGAAGGAGTGACTGTATATAATCCCCAAGGTCCCACACCCAGGGACACACTCCCTCCAGCCACATCCTACCTACCTAGGTTCCCTCCTGGATAAATCCATTACAATACTCATGAGACTACAGCCCTCCTGACTTAACTGTATCAACCCTGAGTATTAATATATAAGCTCTTTAGGGAGCATTCTATATCTAATCATGACATTCTATCCCTGACCCCTGAAGAGATCATGAACAATTTAGAATGCAAAATGCATTTAGTCCATTTCTAAGAGCTCCCAAATTTTTAACAGTTCTAGCATCACTCTAAAGTCCCAAAGTCCAAAGTCTCCTTTGAGACTTACAAAGTGAATTCTTGACTCTAAGGCCCTGTAACAGAAAAATAAAAATAAAAAATAAAAAGCAAGTTACATGTATCCAATATACATTGGCAAAGAGTAAACATTGTAAACATTTTCATTCCAAAAGGGAGAAATAGGACCATAGGAAGAAGAATGGAACCACAAGTATCATGGTTCCAGTAGAGTATTGAAATCTACAAGGGCAAGCACTTAATTCTGCAGCTCCATTTCTGGCATCCAGGGCACATGGTAGTGAGAAGCAATTTCCATCGGGCTTTGGCACCCCCATCCCTGTGGCCTGGTTGATTGCAAGGGGCAGCATACCAGCATACTTGCTTTTACAGCCTGGCTCCATGGCTCACAGCTTGCAGCCTTTCCTCACAGACATTACACATTTCTGGCATTTCTAAATCACAAGGGTTTTTCTTGCAACCTTGGCTTCACTTTTATGGCTTCACAAATTGTCCCATTTGAGCCTGCTACATATTGTCTAGCTTCCTTCCTTTGAAATCTGGAGGGAAGCCTCCGTGACCCTCCTTTTATCCCACATGACTTGGTACAAATGAATTACATGACTTGGCCAAAATTGACCACCAGCAGAAAATGTACACACACCTACTTTAATAATTATTACTGGGCACATCTCCATTTTGACCATGTCAGAATCCAGCCACATCTTGGGCAGTGCTAGGCCTGCCTCTGTTAAGGCCACAGGGAGGGAATCTGATTGCAAATAGCTGCCCTTGTTCCCTTGGTTCTGCACTTGAGCTCGAGCTGCTTCACCCACATCCTATTTTTGGTTCCTATGCAAAAATTTCAACCTGCCTTCAGTCATCTTACTTTTTTTCACAACATTATCTCTCTGGTCCCCAGCTTTACACAAGCCTTTCTGGCCAAACAGCAAATCTATAAAGTCCCTCTGTTTTACATTCTGCTCCCAAAATTCAGTGTACAATTTGCTGAGTGCAAACATCAATACCTATAATGCAGTTTGGATATTTTGCTGTTTTGAGATTTCTTCTGTCAGTTTATTAACTAGTCCATCATCTTTAAGTTTGATCTTACCCTCTACTCCATTTTCCTATGGAGTCCTTTTTACCCTCCAAAATCTTCTGAGCACAGTCTCTACCATCCACCTTTCTAGCCACATTCTGGCCCTTCTAATTTGCTCTCACAAAGCAGTTCCAAAGACTCAGAAAACATATGGCTAGAGGTAGATACAACAGTGGTGACCCAACTCCTGGTACCAATTTCTGTCTTAGGCAGCATTCTCACTACTATCATCCAAGAACTGATCATGATCATGAACATGGAGGAGGATTTATTTGTTTGTGGTTTCTTTGGAGATTTTTGGGTTCAGTCCATGTGAAATCAGGAACTGTGGAGCTCAGGCCATGGCAGGGGGAAGCAGAGAGAAAAAGCACAAGGATTTGCTCCTCACATCATGGAGGATGGAAGCAAGAGAGAGAAAGAGAATGAAGAACCATTTATAATCCCCAAGGTCACACCCCAAGAACTCACCTACCCCAATCTACTTCCTAGATTACCACCAAGATACATTCATTACAACCCTCATGAGATTGCAACCCTTATGACTTAACTATATCAACCCTAAGCATCAATACATAAGCTTTTTAGAAACCAGGCATGGTAGCACACACTTGTAATCCCAGCATTTGGGAGACTGAGACCAGAGGATCCAGATTTGTGGCCAGCCTCAGCTACCTAGTGAGACACTCCACAACTTAGCGAGACCCTGTTTCAAAATAAAGAATAAAAAAAAAAATAGGGCTGGAGGTATAGCTCGGAGGTAGAATGGCCCCTGAGTTCAATCCCCAGTACTGCAAAGAAAAAAAAAAAGCTTTTTAGGGGCATTCTATATCTAGCCATGAATGACATCTTAAGTGAAGTTCAGATGGTGTTTAAGCTGGGGGAAAGTTGGAGATGGTTGGCTAAGATGGTCATAAAAAAACCAAATATTGACAGATATTCCCTATATATTTTGTGGAGTTCATGTCAGGAACACTCATTCTTCATTAACCCAGCATAGTGATTTGCAAGACCTTAAAATTAGCTCCTTTTGGAAATTTATCAATTCAAAAGCTAAAACAGTTTCTGATTCATATAGATTTGTTCATAAAAATGTCAACAAAATTTATCTGTGCAAGTTGGAGTGTCGGGGAGGAAATATGCAGTGAACTTCCTTAATGATTGGGAAATACCATGAAATTTATTCTATTACTTAGGAGGTGGCTGATTAACTCTCAATGCAGATAATTACTGGATTAGTGCTGGGTTTACTTTCAAGTGAATTGGATTTGGTACATAGTCTCTTGCTTCATTCCTTGATTTTAACATGATATGATAGGAAAACTTTTTTTTTTTTTTATTCTGATTCTCCCAGAAAATTTTAGCCCAAAATGAAAAAAATTAAATGTTTCCTGACAGGATTTTGAAATACAGGAAAAGTTATAGAGAAGTCTCTATTACCCCAACTTTCTGAAAGGCAGTGAAAAACAGTTCACCAAGTATTTTTCCCTTCTAATTTTTGACCATTTCTCTTTAGTTCATTTCTTCTCTTCTTCCGCCTTCCAATCTACTATAATACATCCAACAAGTAAGGAAAATTATCAGGTATTCAATAAGTTTCTTCTGTAAAGTGGGAAACTGAGGACCCATTTCAGCTTATGTCCCTTGAAGAAACTCTTGCTTATTTAAATTCTGTAGCACATTCTAGTTTTTAATAGTCTCTCTGACTATAGGATGACACCCTCTGGCTTTGGCTAATTAAACCATCTATAGCATCTGTTACAGTTCAGGCACTATTGCCTTTCCTCTTCTGGGTGTTTTCTTTTCCCTGTACTAGATATTGAAACCAGGAGTATTCTGCCATTGAGCTACACCCCCACCCCTTTTTTAAAAAATTAGAAACAGGGTATTGCTAAATAACTCAGCATAGGGTTTGAGCCTGTGGTCCTCCTGTCTAAGCCTCAAAAGTACTGGAATTACAGACTGCATCATTATGCCCAACATTTTATAGGTGTTTCAGATGAAGACTTAGAGAATAGGGCATAGAAGGTGTTAGTTATGTGAAGAATTACAATATGTGCATTCCAGATTTGAGAGAACATATCTTCTGCAAAGATAAAAGGATCTATAACAACAGATAAAAACATTGTGAAAAAGGAGAGAAAGAGAGACAAAGAAATAGAAATGAAAATGTCCTGGTTTCAAAAGTTTTAATTTTTCAGGATCTGGAAACTTCTAGAGTTCTAGCTGCATGTTTAGTCAGAGTGACAAGTCAGATTGAATCTGACAGAGGCAAACACTGCTTCTTAAGACAATTATTTGACTGGTGCATTTTTTAAAGCTTGCCTTTCCTTTTGTACAAGAAAATCACATTAGTGTTTGTTGGCTCTGAACACTGACCAGTTGACTCTTTTTATTCCCACCATCTCCAACAACCACACATTAATCTCACTTTTAAAGAGAGATGTTCTTCATGCCTCAATTAGCAAGTCCAAGCAACTTCAGTAGCTTCTGAATCATGGATTGGTATTCTTTACCTGAATTACACATTATTATTACAATATTTCTTGCCTAAGTCAAGATGAAGCATTATATGAACACAGTATCTTTCTATATCCTTCTTACATAAATCAGTCATTTCCTTGATTAAGCCGTTCATCTCTGAGCATTATGAATAATCCTCACAGGAGCCACAAGGATGATTTCATTATTTTTCTCTTTAAATGACACCTTGAAGTTCAGAAAATCTAGATGACATGTCCAAGGCAAAGAGCTGGTTATTGAAGGCTTGGAATTTTCATTGAGGACTTTTTGTCTCCTAAACTAAACCTCTTTTTAGGACCCTACACTGTCTTTGGTCTTCTTCCGTGGTAGGCATTTAACATTGAACTGATTACTAACCTAATTACTTTGAGGTTTTATAGAATCAATGCCAAGAACCATGTTAAATGCTTTTGCATTTCATTCCTCTTTACAATTCTAAGAGGAATACATCTATTTATATTTTATATACAAAGACATTGTGCTATATTAATCCATTTCCACGGCTATAGCAAAATACCTGAGGAAGAGTGCTTTAAAAGAAAATATATATTTATTTATCTCACAGGTTTAGAGGCTTGATAACATGGAACTGGTTTCCGTTCAGTTCTGGGGAAGGCCTCATGGCAGGTGGCATAACAATGGTGCAAGCACATGGCGGAGAGAAAGAGGGATTCCATTTGAGATACAAAGCCAGAGAATGAGGATGAGCCAATATTACTACCTGATACCAATCATTTTATGATGACTAAGTAGGGTCCCATCAGAACTATATTAGTTCCTTCCAAAGGCAGTGTCTCCAGGATTACTTCCTACCAGGCCACACTTCTTAAAGGTTCTATCACGTTATACATTACCATACTGTAGAGCAAACTTCTAATACGTGACATATGGGGACTCACTCAAACTGTGTCCAAACTGTAGCACAAACTGGGAAATTGCCAAGGTCCCAGCAATTATAGATTGTGATGTGGGACTGCAATCTAGATCTATGTGATTCTTCTCCAAACCCACAGCACATGCTGCCGAACTTTCCTTTCTCTTTACTTCCTAACCACAATCAGCATATGTCAAATTGTGATGCTTGGCCTAACCTTAAGCTCCTTTCAAGCCCAGATGATCTGATGTACTAATTAGAGAAACAGAAAGGAGAATAAAGAAAGAGAGAGAAAGAGAAAGATGCTACTACTAACAGATTACAAAAGAAGCTCCGAATCCATGCAATAAACACAAAACCTTCAGGTCCAAGCCATTCCCCAGTTCTGAGAAAAATAAATGAGATGGCTGACTTTTCACTGACCTCCCTATCCTGACCATCCTGAGCTCCAGCTCCAAGGTTGAAAGTTGCCACTGTTTAGCATGGCTGCTTTTCTTATTCCCTCAATACTGTTGCTGCTCATTTCAACCTGATTATACCTGACTACATGTCAGGTTGCTGAAGGGCTGATAACATGTGCTGTAAGCCTTCTTTCTGTCCTTGTTCCTTCTTTCCTGCCATGCCTCTTCCTAGTTCATTCATTAATTTATCCTCTCTATTACCATTCTCATTCTCTTCCACCTTCTCTCTTTTTCTTCTATGTTTTAAACTACAACCAAGAAGAGGGGAGAATAATATATGCGTTCTTCTTAAATGCATTCCTTGACATCTTATTTCTGTAATAAGAAATAATCTTGTAAGGACATTGTGTGATTCTCAACCACAAGTGAAAATCTCCCCTTGTCCAGACCTGAGGGATGTAGACTCAGTTACAACTTTTTGGCCTCTGTTCTAAAGCCTCTACATCTAGCTGGTCAGAAATTTCACTTTTTCCTAACCAGCTTCCAGGTACACAGCTCACTCATTCTCTCCTGCTTAAACATCAGCACTTACTAAGGTTAGTGACTGAACCTGTTATCCTATAAAAGAGTTATGCACATTTAATTTGAAACTTTTCTTGGAGAGTCTCTCCTCCCTTCTTTAATAGTGATGAGAACACATCCAGGCTTCTCTCTGTCTCTGAGGATACTTGAGAACAGAGCTAGTCATTAGCTGAGACCTCCAGTCTTCCCCTAGCTGGGTGATTTCTGAAACATATCCTTGACAAGAAATCCTATGTCAGTATTTTGAGCTCTGTCCCAGTGTAGCTTCAGGAAAGATTGCTTACTGAAAGATTATTTATGTTTTTACAAGTCCCAGGACCCATATTTAATTACTGCAGATACAGAGTACAAGATCTGCTGGTAATAATAAAGTATCATTCTCATTATCAACTCAAATCCACCTCCCTTCCACCCATTATTTCAACTTTTATTAGTATAAGTTATGACTATAAAAAGTAAAAGCAGAGTTAATGAACAAAGGTTACTTGCATTTGAGACATGAAAATATAGGCAAGTTGCTACTCTTCATTTTGCTGTGGAATGAGGTTTAGAGCATGCTGTATTAGAGTGGCTATATATATATAAAAAAAAACCCTCAATTCCTTTAAAAAGATAATTTTCTAACTTACCTATCATTCACTTGGTTCAGAGGTGGAAGATTTTCTTTTTTCTTTCTGAGATTAAAAAAATAATGAGGACATAGCATTATTTGAACTGTTGCCTTTGAACCTATGATGCATACTTTCAATGCACCAGTAAAAGTATTTGTAAAATAATAAGACAGTAATGAGGAAAAAGGCAATAATCAGACAGACTGAGTGATTGACTGGTGATGGTATAGAAGAGATGAGAGGAATAAAGAAAAGCAGCAGTATGTGAAATTACTCCTAAAAATGAAATAATAAACCAGCAATGCATGTTAAATAAATGGTGTTTGGTTACTGAAAAATGCATCTCTTCCCAGGTTCTAACACACTTTAATATTTCCGAATAAGACAAAGTGGAACGACACTCATTTGGGGGTGTTCTGTAATAATCAATACCATTCTTCTGATTTACCTTTTGTTCAGAGATCCCAAATTCTTTCACTCAATGTAATAAAAGCTACCAAATACCTCTTCATGAAAAAAAAGTTGAAATTATACATTGGGTTGGGAAGCTCTGAATCCAGTGGTTCCATTAACTTGTCAGAATTACATCCATTTCTCATTCTTGGTTTTGTGGTGTCTGCTTGGGTTCTCTGTCAGCCTAATTCTGTCCTCTGGTGGTAGCACTTCTACCAGGGGCAGTCATAAATGGTCCTTAATACTCATAAGCATAGAGGTAGTGAGTCCATGTTGATCCTCAAGAGGGCTTTAATTGGCTGACCCAGGCAAACACTCATCTCTAGGGAAGGAGACATAGAACATTTCTTGATTAACAGGTATAGTTGTTCATGGAGAATCACAGAGAAGGAGGGAGGGAAGCTCACAGAGCAGGGGACAGCAAAAGAGAGACAGAACCCATGGCACTTTTTTTCTGGAGAATTCTTTATAGATTAACCCCAGTTAAGTCTATCCTCTCCTTTTTAACACTAGTGTATGATACATAAGGCAAATCATAATACTGACAAAGTTGTTAGGGTATTTCCCTACTCCAATGTCTTTGACTTTGTTGTGAAAGCTCTTCCTTCACCCTATATGATGGTTTGGATGTAGTTTGTCTACTGGAAGATTGGTTCCCAGTGTGGTACTGTTGGTGGAGTCCAGTGAAAGGTAATCAGGTCATAGGATCCTCATGAATGCATTAATATTTCACCAGAATGAGTCGAGTTTAGTAGTACTGAATGGTTTCTCTAAAAGCCAGTTCTTATAAAAGAAGAAAACAATCCAGGGAGAAGTAATAAAGGAAACAGTTCCTCTGACATCATGTACATAGGTGAGAATATCAATGCAAATGTCAATATCATGTATGGGGAAGGTGGGGGGGACGTTGGGGAGGGAACCAGGGAAAAGATCACCAAGTTCAGTGTGCATAATTGAGTTCACTATGAACTCCATCATGATGGGATGCTATAATACACCAATAAAATAAATAAACAAATAAATAAATAAATAAATAAATAAATAAACCAAACCTCTCTCAAGTCTCTTGCTTCCTATTTCACTATGTGATCCTCCCACCTGATCCCCCCATGCAATATTTGTCCTGTTGTGAATCAGCTGGGCGTCCTCCTTAGACACTACACCATTTGGACTTTCTGGCCACCAGAATTATGTGCCAAAGTAAATAATTTTTCTTTACACATTATTAAGTATCAGGTATTCTTTAGTTACGCAAAACAGACTCAGACACTCTATTTCCACTGGATTGCCCCTACAAGATCCTTTTTTTTTAACTCCTTAATTTAGTTGGTATTATAAAACCAAGCTTTGTACTTAAAATAGAATACTTGGTATCATTTACTACAATTCATGTCATACTTGGTTTCCCAGTAATACTAAAAATTGTATCATCCACTGAATCTACCACAGTGAGTAATATATATATATATATATATATGTATATTACTATACATGTGTACATTACTATATATGTATATTATGTATATATGTATGTATATTAATATATATATTATTCACTATGTTTATGAGTTAATTGAAAATTTATAATATATATAATATATGTTTATCTACAATGTACCAATTATATATATTGTATAGTGAATAAATAATATATATAATTGGTGCATTATAGATAAACATAGTGAGATTCAAAGCCATCATTTTGTGGGCCATCTAATGAAGATAATAATTCCAACCTATAGGACACTATGAAATAATGTCTCTAAAGTGCTTATCATTTAGTGCATATGCAATTAATGAATCATATACACATATGCATCTATATTTGTATGGCAAATTACTCAGGATCAGGGCTTTAAGCCCAGAGGTTCAGTGCACTGGGCTTTCAGTACATGCACATGACTATCTAATTCTGATTCAGGTTCTCCTGCCTTTGTCGTGTCTCTCATGGAGATAATACATGGGAGGTCATCAGAAATATACCTATTTTAATTTCATTCCCAAAATTAGTGGAAATCTCTAGGTTTCATTTGATTTTTTAATATCTAAGTAAGCATCACAGGAAAATATTTGAAAACACATTTCATAAACTTAGGTAAGCACCATATGTGAATTCTTTTTAGCATTCTTCCTCTGGCTCCAGTTCCTGGAGGCTAATTCAAGATTCCTGTGCCAATTGTCTGTACAACTACTTGTTTTCTTTGTCTTTGAGTGGTGCTTGTAAGAAAATGGCCAGCTCCAATGTTTTGCAAAGAAATGTATCCAAAAAATAAGCTTGCCTAATTTCTATTTTCAAAACTTCAGTGTAAGGGAGAAAAATTGTTTGCAAGTTGAAAACATCAACCAAATTATCACTCTGTATTTGTCTTTTTGTTTATGAATTAATGGAAAATTTAGAATCCATAGACAATAACTTTAGAATTCTCCAGGAAATAAATAAATATATATAAGTACACACACATATGTATAATATTTGTTGCATTGAACCCATATGTATTTCCTATCTATCTATCTATCTATCTATCTATCTATCTATGTGATTTCTGGCACAGAAATCAAGGTCATAGCCAGTAGTTTCTTAGTAACAAGATATTAAAAATGATAGATGTATAGGTAATATATTTTAAAATAATAAATATTAAGTATTAATTTTACCAGGTCTTTGAGGGTATTTTCATTGGTTGGATAAGATCTAGAGCTGTAAAGAACACAGTGAGTGTACATTAGTTGGGCCAGAGTGATTAAAGAATGGGAAAACTTATTATTCTTATATTTCTGGATACTCAGAAGACTCCTTGTAAAGGGTTTAGTCATTGCTTGCTCTTTCTCTGCCCTCTTAGGGAAATGGAACTGAGTGGAACAGAGCTTGAGCTTTGAATCAGATTAACCCAAGTCAACAAGGTTTCTGCATTTTCCTGGTTGTGTGACCTTTGGCACACTCCACCATGTTTTAGTTTTTTGATTGTTTAATTTCAGTTGTAATATCAGGGTAATAGTACAACTCTTACTGGATTACTGGAGTGGAGAGTTAAATGAGATAATGTATGCATAATACATCACAAGCCCTCTATAAAAGATAGTGATAACAATGATGATGACTTCGGATATTGCACCTACAATGATATATGCTACAAAAATATTTTTCAGAATATGAAATTTCTGAAATACAACAAAAAAGGTTCATGGCAAATTGCCCACATTATTAAATCAATTTATAATTGGCCAATGTGAAAATTGAAAATAGACAATTTGAATTTCTTTATAGGAGTTTCAATTGTCTATCAAGAACTTAGTTGTAATCCCAGCATTCGGGAGGCTGAGACTGGAGGATCCGGGTTTGCGGCCAGCCTCAGCTACCTAGTGAGGCACTCCGCAACTTAGTGAGACCC
Organism: Graphiurus murinus; assembly: GCA_004027655.1. Lineage (NCBI taxonomy): Eukaryota > Metazoa > Chordata > Mammalia > Rodentia > Gliridae > Graphiurus > Graphiurus murinus. The sequence goes on along the minus strand of PVLC010002353.1, from coordinate 22,612 downwards.
GGTTTCGAAATAAAGAGTAAAAAATAGGGCTGGGGGTGTAGCTCGAAGGCACAACGCCCCTGAGTTCAATCCCAAGTACCGCAAAAAAAAAAAAAAAAAAAAAAAAGAACTTAGTTACCAGTATGCATGCATGACTCTAGACTTTCTTTCCTGTGAATGACATCACATTGAACATCTTCATTAGTATCTACTCTATCCCCAAACCTTATAAGAGGTCTATTTAACAGAGTTGGACCAATGACAACACAAATGGAGACAGGATAGACAGAAATCAAAGGGAGAATGTGGACAAGTAAAGAGGCAGTAAGCAAGTTAGCATGCTCTGTGCATTGAGGATAGAATGATGAATACTGGGTGATACAGGCTGACCATAAGCATAGAATGAACACTTTAGGTTTCTGAAGTTCAAGCTCAGTTAATATGTGACTGATGACATATATTTCCTGGAGTAGCAAGTGTTTTCTACACTAGCAGTTATGAGAAAATATCAGAATGTTCCTTTCTAAAAATTCATCTTTTCATATTATAGAGAACTCTTGGTTTTCAGGGGAGTTTTAAAAATAATATAAATGCTTATGTGCCATATACAATTACATATCTACAAGGAGAATCTCTGTGATTGAGTGCCAAAATGCCCCAATTTTCCAACCCACCATGCATCTCCATTATTAACAAAGTGACTGTGGCTTCCCTATCTCCACCATTAAAGATGGAATTTAGTGTCACACCTTTAGCTTCAATGTAAATCTATCTACAATGTCGCCAGTAGAAAACAGCAGAAGTAAAAGTGTGCCAGTTCTGAGCTTGATCCTCAACAATCCTTTTCTGATTCTACTTTAACTCTCTGACCCATAGATCTGGCATGGGAACAAGTCTGAGTTGACACAGAAAAGTTATTTTATCCAGGACTATCTGAATCTAGTCACCGCAGATCAAGATGGCCTTACATTTCCCTCAGATTGCCTAAATTTTAGGCCAGTTTCTTTCTGGTTATAGGCACCTAACTATCTTCTTCTTAGAAAACATGTTTTTTAGAAAGCTTACAATTAGATTAATTCCCTGTGTATTTGAAACATTAATTTTGAAAAAAGCCTCTTACCAATTTTACAACCTAGGAACGTCATTCTCAGCTACCTGGGAGTCACCTCTTTGAAAAGTATTTGTCATGAATCATAGAGTTCCTAGCTCCCAGATTCTACTGTAGGCACCTAACTTTCATATCATCTGTTGCAAGGTGCAAAACTAACTCCTGTCTTAAAGATGGAGAAGTTCGCTTTCCTTTGGAAAAAAACAATTAATAAACAAATTGCCCATAATTTCCTCCTACTATCCTCAAGTATTTTCCACTAGTTCACCCCATAACTTAAAAACCTCTGCCACACTTTGTTTCAGTAAACACTGAGTTATTCCTTCTCTCCTTTATTGGAGTAATCTGCCATAAAGTCTTCCTTGAAATTTTGTTGAACTTTATGCCCAGTGGATATTTTTTTTGTTTGTTTTGACATCTCCCAAGTGACATAACAACTGATCACAGACTACATATAAGTAAGTCCAAATTAGATCAGTTGAATCTGACCTAAATCATTAAAACTTCACTACCAGCCTGTAGATTCATAAGCAATAATAAGTATTTTTTTTAAATTTTAAAACAGTAAAATGTGTGATGGTTTGTTGCAGGGGTAACTATGTGAGGTGTTCCTATGTCATAAACAAAATGCTTAGAACTGGTTTTGAGTTCAAGCAACAAATATTGGGCCAAAATATTGTGATAAAATTGTTATAAGTAGCTGAAAAATGTGATCCTATGTTATACAGTAATGGAGTTTTTGGTAAATCAATCACTTTCAGTAACGTAGCAGATAGTAATCAGACTTTCAGGGAAAAGTAGAAAATGAGAAGCTACAAAAAAGAGTTGAGATAATTAAGAAATTTTCCAATTTTCAAGCTGGGTTTATAGGAAGTATAAAAGGGATAATAATGCTTTAGAAATAAAAGTATATAGGTCCTCTCCCAGTATTTCAGTTGGGAAAAGATTATCCAAGTCAAATCAACCTGGGATCAAATATTAAATTAAAGGTATGACTGTAGGGTTCTCTCTTAAGACTTATTAAAGTATTAGCATAGTGTATAATAAGAACTCGAAATGGTTATCTTATGTGTCAGCTTGTCTGGGCCAAGGTACCCAGATAAGTAGTAAATACATTTAAAATGTTTCTATGAGGAAACTTTTGGATGAGACTAACATTTAAATCAGGGATCTTTGAATAAAGCAGATTATCATCCAAAATGTGAGTTGACTTCACTCAATTAGTTGAAGGCAAAACCAGAGCAAAACATTCATTGACCTCCCAAGCAAGAAGGGATTCTGCAGCAGATGATGTTTGCACTGGAGGCATAACTATCTCTTTGCTGAGTCTCTAGCCTACTGGCCACCTATCACAATTGGGCTTTCTAGCCTCAATAATCATATAAACCATGATTCCTTAAAATAAATCTAAATCTTCTCTCTCTCTCATTTATATTTATATTTCTCTGAAGAACCTCGATTCTTGATTGATATACTCCTCTCCCTGGTAAATATGTTTTCTAAGATTTATACGGGAATTTTCCTATAGTCCTGTTATAGCCAAGGCATTTACAACGAGTTGGAAATGGGTTGAAGAAGTTGCAATACAGTCTTCATCATTGACCAAAGAGAAAAGATAAGGACATTTACCTCAAAAGACACAAACAGAAAGATTGGGTAACAATGGGCTGTGTACTCTTTTCAGGGAGAACTATGGCTGATCAAGCAACATTTTAAATCCCAAGAATCAAGCCATCTAGTTAACATTTGCCCAGTATTACTTTGGAATTCCTGTAAATTGTTAACCCTCACTTTTTTCTCCTCATTGAATGGCAATATCTATTGTAGTTACCCTGTTCCTACTCACCATTATGTTTATATCAAGATAGGGTGACAGAGAATGTCTTTCTGTGTGTGTGTGTGTGTGTGTGTGTGTGTGTGTGTGTGTGTGTGTGTGTGTTTATGGTGTTGGGGATTGAACTCAGAGGCATTCTACCTCTGAGCCACACTCCAAGCACTGTTTAATTTTTTGTTTTGAAATAGTGTCTCACTAGATTGTTGAGAGTCTTATTAGGTCGCTGAAGCTAGTCTTGAACCTGTGATCCTCCTGTCTCAGCCTCCTAAGTACTGGAATTACAGGTGTGCACCACCACACCCAGCTTGAAATATATCTTTCTGATATAGTTCTTCAAATTAAGAGATGCCCTATTCAAATGTGAAGTAGATCAAAAGACGTTGTATTTAGAGTATGATACATGATTATATTAGACTTTAGGGAGTTTTGAGAGTGGGTGACTGTATTTTTCACATGAAGAGATATGAATAACTATAGTGGATTTATTGCCAAAACAATGTCCGTTCTCCACTTATCTCTGTATTCATTCCCTTTGTAATTTGACTCTGCAGGTGCTCTCTCACACAGTAGATTGCATTTCCCCAAATCAAGAGCATGCTGATCTTTGGCTGTCTTCTAGAGTATGACAGACCTAACAGTGTGCTCAGTCTAGAGGTTGTGCATGCTTCTGACCTTTTTCTTGGATATGCGTCACTACCATGAGTCCAAGGATGAGCTTACTATACTGCGGGAGGATAAAAGATTGCTCAAATCAGAGCCAAGTTATCTTAGTAGGTGCCATCCAAGATTTTCTAGCCCTTAACTTACTTGCCAGCTTGACTGAGACACATGAGTAATCCCAGCTGATACTTGCCAAACTTTACTTAGACCAGCGTATTTACTCAGCTCACAAGATTGGTGAGAAATAATAATAAATGACTACTATGTTCAGCCACGCATTTGGGGAAGAAGTCGTGTATAGAAATAACTAGCTGATTAAATCACATATCACATGTCTACCGTGGGGATTTAGGATGAGGCATTGCTGACTCTCTTTGCCATATTGGGCACTATACTCACCCTACTGCAGCACTACTGGTTGCTTGTTTTTTCATAGAACACTAGGCATGTTCTTGACTCTGGCCTTTGCTTACCTCCCAGATAGACAATGGGTTCTCCTTTACTTTTTTCAGCAATTTGCTCAAATATACCCATCTAACTCAAACCTTTATTGACCACACATGGTTTAAAATCTCTCCTATATCTTTTATGCTTTTTTTTCCTTCATAGTCCCTATTGTCATTGAATGTATACCATGAGATACAGGGCTGCATGCCACTAAAATTAGTGTTTTGTGAGGCCAGGGATTTTGCTCTTTTTTCAGGGACGTATATATGGTAAACTATACCTATAATGAGTGTAAATATATTAAATTATAGATACATTCAAGGAAAAAGAAATAACAAAAAAATAGGAAGAAGGGAATAGTCATTTTAATAAAAAGAACACTAATGCCGGGTGTGTTGGCGCATGCTTGTAACCCTAGTACTTGGGAGACTGAGATAGGAGGATTGCAGGTTCATGGTCAGACTCAACTACTAAGTGAGGCCCTGTTTTAAAATAAAGAATACAAAATAAGGCTGGGGATGTGGCTTGGAAGTAGAATGTCCCTAGGTTCAATTGCCAGTAACACACACACACACACACACACACACACACACACACACACACACAAAATAAATTAAAAAATAAAATAAACATTAATGATGTGTAATATTAAGATATAATTTGTTTATAAATTTAAGCAGTATATAAACAAAATAAAATTTACTATGATCTGTTTATATGAAATATAGTAACAAAAACTGGTTAAAAAATAATAATAATGAAAAACTAAGGAAGGCCTTTTTCTTGAGATGCACAGGAGAGGGAGGGTCTAACATCTATTCATAGATTTGGAAAAGCCCTCCTGAAAGGTAACAATTTGGCTAAATTAAAAGGATATGCAAAATATCTTGAGGTAGAGAAGATGTTTCAGACTGAACCTAAAACATTTACGAAATCACAACAGTATCAATGAACATAGTATATTTGGGAAATAGCTAGAATATAATTGTAGTTATTGGGATATCAGATTGGAATAAAATTGTAAAACATTAACGTGGGATGACAAGAATTTGGAAAGTAATCTATAGGTGATATTTACCTAGAAATGTTTGGCCATGGTGGAATACTTTTGATTCTCTTTAAATGGCATGCTGATATGTAGCATATTCCAGTTTGGGAAAAATAAATGTCCTCAGATAACCGAAATTATTTTGAATTCAGCAAAAAAAAAAAAAAAAAAAAAAAGATAGTATGATTCTTCTGATAAAGCCATTTAATTGAAGTCCTAAATGGAGCTAGAGAGGAAACCAAAATATGTTCTTTTAATCTTTTGGGGAATCCATGTTCTTGCTCTAGCTGCAAAAGAGGTGGTGGTGGGGAGACTCTAGCCAAACCTCTAAAGCACTTTGTCTACCTGCCCGTGCACGAATTATTCTCTAATTTCTAGTTGCTTTTAACTTTGAAAATACCACTCCTGGACTCTCCATAAATAAGTTAAAAAACTTAAATCCCCTCTCCAGTATGGAAAGTCCTTATGCACTAACCTAAATATGCTTTCTCCATTCACTCACATTATGACAAAGAGATGACACTTTATAAAATAACTGAAAGGAATTTTAAGTTACAGTTCAAGACCATGGCATAGAGTTAATGAGGCCACCCAGGAATTGAAGCCCTTACTGTAGACCGTCTGCCCTGGACATCAACTATGGCAACTTAGCAGTATGTGTGAAGCAATATTTTTCAGTTGCTTTGACATGAGTAGGTGGAAAACTACCTGATCAAGTCAGGAACATCTGAGTTTTCCCCGCCGCACAGCTGGCAAGGAGCAGAGTGGATAGAGATTGCACCTCTTCCTGACATTCAAGGTGGAATTGTTTCATAGGATCCTGAAAAATGAATCCACTTTCAAGTCACAGTCATGAGCAGTAAATATAAAACACAAGAGTCTCTGCTAGACATTTTTAGCAGTGTCTGTTTTTTGCTCTCTCTCCTCTGTATCAGTTTTATCACCCCACCAGATATGTTCTGTTAGTTCCATGATGAATTGTACAGTCAGCATGCCTCAGCCTGCCTCTTCGTTTACTATGGGGACTCCCTGGTACTTGACAAAGTGCATCAGTGATGTTCTGATGACCTCAGTAGGCCTCCCTTGCTGCTTGAATGCTACACATGTACAAAAAAAAGTGCTAAAGGATACTGATAAAATGAGTGAGTGTCCCTGGGTGATGGCCCTGTGAAGAAATGGAGCAGCTCACAGAGGGCACTGGAGACATGTCAGCAGAGTTTAGAGAGGTTTCTCAGCACACAGGAGGATAGAGGAAAATATAAAAAACAATGAAGGGTGTGTAAAGGATTATGTGTTTACCAAGAAAAGTAGCAGAAGATAAGTGGGAGTCCTGGTAGAAGAGCAGTGTGTCCTGTTGAAGGTAGAAGTTAGGGTGAGGGAAACACACACACTCATGAGTTTTATTTATGAAAAGGCCTGAGGCCTAAAATTGAGAGGACTGAATATGTAGTGGAACCTTGTTTTTGCCAACTCAAATATCCACTCACCTTTAATGGTAATTGATTCTTTTACTAGGTGAACTACCCTTTCCTACACTCAAGCCATGTTGTTGCAGTGAAGGTGTAGTGTCCTCTACTCAGCTCCAGGTTTTAAAATGCAACTTAAGAAGAGTCCAGCTGAGTATCACATTACACTCAGCTATGATTTATTCTGGGGTGTATACAACATGCCTATCTAAGACAACAAGACAAGGAGACCCAATTCCAAGTCTTTTGTTAGAATTGCTGAGAAAGAAAATATCTTTTTTCCTGCTGAACTTGAGACTATTTTTGCTATAACTAGGCCATGCTGCATAGGAATAGACTTTGTAGTTAAGCCACCATGGAAAAGGAGCAGAGCAGAAAGAGGCAACAGGGCCAATTACCAGTAAAATGATCTAAGCCCCTGGATCTAGACTTGCCTAGATTTATCAGCTAATTGGCTAATGAGTCACCTTGTATGTTTATACCAGTTTGGGTTAGATTTCTGTGGCCCAAGGCAAGATCTGTGACTTACCCAAAGTATTAAGATTGGTCTTAGGCTAGATAACTCCTACTTCACACCTCCATCCTATGAATCATAGCTTCAAACAAGGGTATATGTGGGTAGGTTATTCTGATAATTAGCCTAAGGAACTGACATGGAAAGGTGAAACAGGGAACAAAGGTAGACAAATCCAACAGTGTGTCGCCAAGTTTGTCACAATTATAAACAAAGGGGGTTGGATCCCATAGGAATTTTGTGGAAAGCCATACAAAATGAACTTCATATTGTATGTGCAAAGGAGAAAGTTTTCTCACTGGCTCCTGTCCCCAATGGCTGCGGATTGCTCCCTAAGGTTTTGACTTCTTTATAGATCTAGACTTGCGCAGATACTAATATGGCTAAGTGAGTCCCATTAAGCAGCTTGGGCTGCTTAGATCTAGTTGTGCACTCATTAAGTTCAATCCAAATAAAGACTTATATGTTGGCAAAAACAAACAAACAATACATTATGTTCTTCAAAAGACCTATTATACCAGGAATAGTGAAACAAGCCACAGTAATGTTGCCTCTTAAAGGCACAGTTGAGACACTAGCTTGAATTGGCATGCTGTGAATGTTGGGCAACATTTTTTAACTTAAGTCAACATTCATTATATAGCATTGCAGTCCCAATAGATAGAATGGATGAGTCTGAGATCTACAAGGTAAAGACAGATGATTTCCAATATACCTAGAAGACAATGGGACATTTGTACATTGTTTTTTTCTGAAGATATAGAAATTCTTCTTTCTAAAGAAGAAATAACTTTATGAGAGTGGTGTGATAAACTTGTCCCAGGACTATCTAGTCTTAAAACTACAAGTTCTGGTTCTTAGAATCCCCATTTCCAAGGCAAATTGGAATGGTTTGTCACCCTAACCTGGAGACATAGCATGGATTTCGCTAACCTTAAAGGCTAGAGCTGTACTTTATCACTTTTACTTCCTCATGCTAACAGATCAGCAGGCAAAGAAAACAGCTTCCATAAGCAGTTATAATTGACCCTGATCATCAAAAGGTATGGAGCTCTATGTGCATGTATGTTCCTATCATGCTGATCTTCCTACTGATGTAAGATTACAATGCATCGATAAAAGTATATAAAAATGTAGGTACTACTTCATTGTTAGGATACCCAAGACTATGTTTAACACCTGGTTACTATGCTGGGGTGTATTTGTATTGTCATGCCCAATTTTAAAAGAAAACAAGCGCCGGGCGTGGTGGCGCACGCTTGTAATCCCAGCATTTGGGAGGCTGAAACCGGAGGATCTGGGTTCGCGGCCAGCCTCAGCTACCTAGTGAGGCACTCCGCAACTTAATGAGACCCGGTTTCAAAATAAAGAATAAAAAATAGGGCTGGGGGTGTAGCTCGGAGGTAGAATGCCTCTGAGTTCAATCCCCAGTACCGCAAAAAAATAAAAAAAAATAAAATAAAATAAAATAAAACAAGCAAGTTTAGCAACCACAGACTGACAAGTGCTTACAATCAGACGCCTAGACCACCTAGGGGTTTCTTGTGGGCATATTTCCTGCAGAAACATAATCCAAATTAGTTTATGAGCACAATGTAACACACTGGCCTACTTAATATAAACTAAGAAAACCTGGATCTATGACTCTAATACTTTTATTCTTAATGATTTCCCATATTTCTGTTCTGCATTTATTTTATGACTTTATTTCAAAGCAGGTTCACCTGTATGACCTTTTTCTCCTACAGGTGAATAGCAAAAGTGGCAAGTTTAGAAGCAAGTAATGTTATTTTTCTCCTCCCAGTTTCAACAAGAAATCTAGAGATGAGTGACTTGACAGATGCATTGCACAAAGGTATTTAGTTTAGACCAGACTTCCGTCAAAAACATACCTGAAATGAGGGCATGTGTATAGATAGTTTCTTTGTAAAATAATCCTATGGGGCAGGGGTGGGGATTGGCTCAATAGGAGAATTCTTCAAAGTGCTGGATTTCAATTATGTACTCGGGTTCTAAACCCACTGAACCTACCATAAGTTTAACTTGGGCCAGTACTCTGCTTACGATCTATCATAAACTCATGCTCTAGGTTCTACTATGCCTTTTCCACAACACTGGTATCAATATTAATTCAGAACCTTTGTAGCCATTGCCAGTGATGGACATGCCTCTTTTTTCTAAGGGTACATTTTTTTTTTTAGGTAAATAGTTACAGGTCCTGATGGGATAGGTACGGGGTATTATATATTATATGTAAAAGCAGTAGCAGTGTGGAGTTCTTCCTAAAGTATGCACTGCCTTCTTTTCAGTAAATGAGATCTGACTTACATTAGAAAACTCAGTGAGAAATCATGTTTTTTTCATTGTGGCACCTACAATCAGCCTTCTGTTCACTAGGTTTATGATCATGCCTTACCAAACAATATTCAAGCTTACTGGTCAAACTCCCTAAGATTCATTCTAACACATGATGCTCTGGTTTCTGCCAGTAAATAAGCAGATATTGTAATATTTGGGGGAGGAGTAGATACGCTATTTTCTCCTGCAATATGCAATGCACTTCTCTACTTGGACTGTGCTGAAATGTGGTAATGGTTATTAGTGTGGATGCAATGAGGGAAGGTGTGGCCATTATTGAGAAAAACAGGCATCATTTTGTTAGGCATCTAAATCAGAGGAAGTATTGGCCATATCTCAAGGACACTACTTACAAGGAGAAGGTTGCTTATTCTTCTTCTGGCTGTATGGATTTAAGGAGTACTAGAGCACTGACTTTACTTTTGCTGATACAGAGGAAATTAAATTACAAAAGGGACATTAAAATGTCCCCTTCTCAAATATCAGGGTCCTGCTTGTTTCCATCTATAATATGGAAGGTATCCCAACAAATTTATTGAAGCTTTGTACTTATTTAACTTTGTGGGTAAAGTAGTTTTAGTTTAAATACTTTTAATACTATCCTGATCACTGTTAACCACATACTATGGTTAATAGTGATCAGGTGTCTATTTAAATACTTTCAGGGAGTAATTCTAACTCTCATCTTATGGCTTGAGCTGGTGGTTGGCTAACTAGAAGCATGTCATGTTCATTTCTCATGGCCTCTAAAGCTGCCAGTATGCTTAATAACATTTTTAATTTAATTGCCCAATATGCTTTAAATATCCCCATTCTATATAAGCTAATATTTCACCTTCCTATTTTATTTTATTCCAATCTACCACTAGTGACACTCTCATGATACTTTTATATGCCAAGTGCTGCCTGCCACCATTCTATTTACTGCAAGCATTAAGAGATTTGTTGCTGTGGAACTGTGAATAGTCCAGCATTAGATAGAACTCAATACCAGCAGTCTTTACTGCTTTCCCAGGAACTTAGCATTCAAAATTTCTTAAAATTGTAGTCCTTAAAAGTAGAGCTTGTATGTAGGGTTTTTGGGAAAAGAGGTAGTAGCTTCAAGGAATTGGAGATGGAAATTTCCAGGAGTGAAAAAATGGAAAGAGCTCTGGTCTTTCCAGTATTGGGAAATGGAGACAGGAGGATTGCATATTTGAGGCCAGTATGCAGAAACGCAGTGAGAAACTATTTCAAAATAAAAAATAATATAGATCTGGGGGTGTAGGTTAGAGGTACCCTTCCCTCCAGGTTTAAAACCCACTACCACAAAACAGCTAATTGAAGGATGAATTACTGAGTTTATCTTAACTGTGATTTAACCCCACTACAGATCCTCTAAAATATCATGTAAAACAATGATAATAATTTCCATTCAAGGAACAGAAAAAGGCTATTATATACTACTTCTTTTTCCCGCTGATTAGAGTTTCTCATTTGGTTATTCAATTTCTTCCATATGATAATGCGTATCATACATTTAGGTGGGTTTCTACAGGTGTCCAACTGAGAGTCAGTAGGAAAAGGCTGCCCAGAGAGGGTATTATCAACTCACCTGCATGCAAATCATTGTTGCTGCAATCACTAGAATAAAAAAGATATGGAACTGAGAAGTGGTTAACTGTAGTAAAAATAACGCCCCATAGAGCATATATTTCCTCGTTTATGTGTACAACACTAGGATACGTGCTTTCTCCCACAGGAAAAAGTTTACAAATACCTTCATGATTTGAGGTCAAAGAACCACCTTCTGCTCTGCAGCCTGAAATTATTTTATTAGAATAACCACATCCTTCATAATTATTGGCTTTTTTCTCTCTAACCAGTATCCATTTGTCTATTAATACTTTCTTTGAACAATTACTTACAATAAATATTTAATGTGTAGTGATGGTGAAGTGACTCAGTGATCAGCCAGAGATATACCTTGATTTCACATTGCTTTGAAATCATTGGGGAGAAAACTATATTGGAACTTCCATATTTTCCCCATTCCTAATTCCGGAAAAGGGTTTTTGAGTTAAAAGATACAACTGCATAGTGTCAGGGGTGAAAAACAAAATAGATGGAGTCAAGAAATAAAGGCAGGGTTTAGTGTCTTAGTGATCTAGTTTAGTCTAACACAGGAAAAAAATCACTAGAATATTATTAGTAAGTTGGAGAAAAATCTCAAGGTGTTCGAAGTAAAACGTCTGACCTCAAACAAGTAGATCCTTTGAGAGTTGAAGTACAGAGGTAGACTTTATTCTAGATCAGGAAACAAATGGTCTTGGATTATTTTTCCTTTAATGGTAGACATACCATTTTCAGAGTTTTCATTGGAAGTTTCAACTATCCTCAATGCATTTTAAGTTTAATAGTTATTCATACTTTGGGAGAAAGAAACTTAATTACTAAATATCAGTGCCTGGAACATATGATAGAAAAACAGAGCTTAAAAAGTAGCCCAGTCTTTGTCCAACAGTCACTTTGAAACACATGAAAGGACTGCATGGCGAATGGTGACTTTAGTTCTTCATATACTTAAAAAAGGCAGCAGATTCCTAGAAGGGATACAGAGATACTTAGATACTTGTTGAATCTGGATCCCCTCTACCAAATGAATATAAGTGCTAAATCTGCCAGGTCATACCGAAAGAGTCTGTGATCCCTTGGCTGAGTGCAGAATATTTCCATGAGTTACTAGTGGTACGTAATGGGAGAGAGAATGTCAGGAAGAGTGACTTAGAATTAATATCCCAAGATGTATGTGGTGGTAAACGCTTGTAATTCCAGTACTTGGGAGGCTGACACAGGAGGATCTGTGTCACAGCTAGCCACAGGTAGTTAGTGAGGCTCTGCAACTTAGTGAGACCCTGTTTCAAAATAAAGAATAAATAATAGGATTGGGGCTGTAGCCTGGAGTTAGAATGCCTCTGGGTTCAACTCCCAGTGCCACACAAACACACACACAATTAACATCCCAGAAGACAGGCAAGAAAAATATTATCTGAGTGGGGTCCCCTGAAGGTTAAGCATGAGAACAAACCTTGTGAAAGTAGTCTATTTGTGAAGGTAAGCTCATAGAGAAGGTGCAAGGGAGTGGGAAAATGGGGGCAAATGAAGTGAAGATAATGCAAGGACAACTTACTGATTTGGTTGCTATTAAGGATAGACAATCCTAGAGCACATTCTGAAGAGCTTATGAAATGGGTTCTAACTCCAAGGAATTAAAGGTAAAAGCATGTATTCCTAAGCTCCTACCCTACTGATCAAAAGTAAGACCATTACCATCACTTCACTGAACTCCTCAATCCTGTGTTCATTAATGCCAATTAAGTTCCTGTCAGTTAAGCAAAGAAAAGGAGGCTCAAGTGGAGGTTTAACTTGAACATATTTTGTTAAAATCTGGTTTGGACTGGGGATCATAACTGTGACTAAAATTAGATGAAGGGCTTAGATAAAACAGTGGTGCATGGAAAGTGCCTAATATAAATATTCTGACAACACTGTTTATATTTCTGCAAAAAGCCTCTGCTGAGTCAGTGAGCAAATGCGATCCATTCTCACCACTCTGAGGGAGCACACACACCAACGGCAACCTTCTCAGAGATGATATTGTTTGGATTTGTCCAAGTCCACATCAAGTCTCCGCGCAGTAAATCATGCCGTTCAAGCTAAGAGCACAGCTGTTACAAAGGCGACAGTGTCGATGAAATAAAATTAACAGTGCAGCATGCTAATAAAACAGGGGAGATCCCAGTGTTCTCTATTTAAAAAAAAAAGTATAAACGTAACCCATATTTATTATTCTCTTCTGCAAAACTTAGATTTTTGCCAGAAAAATTTGCAAAGCACACCAACAGTAATGAAGAGGAAAACTCATGGATGTTAAGAAATTAAGGTGCTGCCAAACGGGTGATAAACTCACACCTCTTTGTTGTCCGTGCACTTTTGATGAGCTTGCAAAGTTTTAGACCTCTTTAATTTAAGATGAAGCTGTTTTATTTCTTTCAGCTACAGTGGAAATAATTTCCTTATCTATCATTAGAATGGTTTAATACTTTCATTAATCCACACATCATAAAGCAGAAAGTGATTTTTATACCTACTCCAATCAGTCATTGTGCCTGCTTCAGAATGGGAAATGGTTGTTTTCTGCTGATTCCAAGACAGACGGAAGGCCAGTATCTTCATGAGCCATCACAATTACAGGGGCAAAATGGAGACAGAGAAATGCTGTTGTCACCATCTCTCCCTTGGCATCATTTGGTTTATTGCTATGAGCAGCAAAAGGTTTGCAAATGAATCTGAGACCCTTGACTTTGAGGCAGGACCTAGAAGTTGGACATTGGTAGGTCCCAGGGATGCCTCTGGGGTCTGGGGATTTATTTCTTCATCGTATCTACAGGAAGCCTGTGTAATTGTGCATCTTACCCTGTTACTCTTTGCCCAAAAAAGGTAAGCCAGGTTTGCAACCTGATGACCATGTCATAGCACAGGAAGTTTCAGCTACTATTCCCATATAAACCCTGCCAATGTCCTTATTTCACTAACCTGAGTATTTATTGAGAGTAGGGGGGAAGCATTTATAAAAATACGTGTTAGTGAGCCAGGCGTGGAGGCGCACACTTGTAATCCCAGCATTTGGGAGGCTGAGACCTGAGGATCCTGGTTCGCGGCCAGCCTCAGCTACCTAGTGAGGCACTCTGCAACTTGGTGAGACCCTGTTTCAAAATAAAGAATAAAAAACTAGGGCTGGGGGTGTAGCTTGGGGGTATAATGCCCCTGAGTTCAATCCCCACTACTGCAAAAAAAAAAAAAAAAAAAAAGTGTTAGTAAATTTGTCAGTCTCCAGTGATAATGGACCCCAATAGAACTTTATCACCTTGAGTGACAATTCACTGTGGTATAATTTGAAAAAGAAAAAGCACATTGCAATGAACCAATAAAATATTTTTCTAAAGATAAAATGCTATGGGAGGAAAGGACATTGAAAAGCCTTAAGACTGGTGAGAATTTGCAGCAGCAAAGCTCTGACTACTGAGATACAGAATGTACTTATGAAACCCTGAATGTGTGATCTCCCACCTTACTACATTTGATGGTTAACTTTAGATGTTATCTTTCGATGTTAATATGTTAGATGTTAACTTTTGATTTAAGAAATACCCAGATAATTCGTAAAACATTATTTCTGGATATGTCTGTAAGGCTGTCCCAGAAGAGATTGGTATTTGAATCAGTGGATGGACTGAATATGAAAGATTCTGCCTCATTCAATGTGGGTGGGCATTGCCCAATAGGTCCTGGACAGAAAGAACAGTCAGAACAGAAGCAGATTCTGTTTCTCTCAATATGTATATCTTTGGAGAATCACTATTAAGAGACAATTATAAATGATGTACTATAGATGTCCAGAACTATGTCAGGAATCCTAATGGAAAGGAACAGAACAGATAAATTGCAAAAGAGAAGATGGAATAAAGAGCCAAAGGAAAGAAATTTCAGAACAGGGATGGCAAATACACAGCCCTCTCTAGTATTGCCGAATCCTAACTATGCTGTATCCGAGTCCCTGAGAAGTAAAGAATATCTAGAAAAAGGTCATTGCATAAACTGCCAAGACTATTTTCTTTCCTCCATTCGTAGAACACTTTGGGTTTAAAACACAATTTATTACTTAAATGTGTGCTAAATTGATTGTTTATATTTTCATGCCCTTAATAATGTCTTAGAAACACATGACATGTTTATTTTCAAGATATTTTCACATTAATCACTTGTTTGATTCTTATCGTCACTCTGTGAAGTAAGGCAGATAATATTCACACTCAAAAGTAAAAAATATGTGAGGCTCAGAGAAACTAAGTGACCTTTCAATTTTGCATTTCAGAAACTGGAGGAGTTAAGATTAAAGCACTTAACTTTCTGATGTGGGTGTTCTTCTGCTTATGATGAGGTTATGCTCTGATAAACCCATCACAAGTTGAAAATATTTTAAAAAATTCACTCAGTACACCAAAACCAGGAGATACAGATGGGTGATTTGTAGATATGATGGTATATGCTAGCACAAAGCACAATATTCAAACATTGCAACATATTACACTGTGGTTTGTTTTCTTTGGTGATCTTTTGGCTGACTGTTAGTGCAGCTTAGTGCTGTACTGCTTAGCATTAGTGCCCGAAAAGCTCACAACTCTAAATTCAAAGCACTGTTTCTTCTGGATGTGTCTCACCTTTGCACCACTGTAAAGTCAAAAAATCAGAAGTTGAACCAACACTGATGACTGTCTGTATTATCCGTATTGAAGTAACTGTCAAAGATTTATTTAAAGAAAAATCCTTAGTAGCTAAAAGAAAATTAGAAATCATGAAAATAAACATTTTCAAAGGACCTTTCTAGAGAGAAACTAGAGACCAGAGAGGTATTTCCCAGTCTTCTTGAAGTCTTAGATGTGACATATTTGGATTTAAAGGTGGCCTTATTAGTTAATCTAATAATTCTGTTCCCAGTCTTAACAGTATGATAGACACATCTATAATAATGAACCATGTATCAGGGAATGCTTCTGATCCTCCAAGGCTATAGTTTTATTCACCGAAACTTGCTTACTCTTTCATTTGACTTACATGGAATAGCTACAAATACTATTAGGAAAGAGAATAATATCTGGCCTTATTAAAAGAATGGAGCAAGTTCCACATGAACACAGCCTGCCAGCATGCTCTTTGTATCACTGAAATGCACCACCACATTTGTGGGTGTCCTGGGGGCTTCTAGTCTCAGGAAGGAACCAGGATAAAAGTGTATGAATGACTTCAAAAATTGTGTGTTCAAACATCTTGGTAAAATAAAATATCATGACATATTATGCTTGCAAGAGGAAAAAAAATCGGAAGAAAATTTTCACTAAACCTAGTAGGTGTACATCATTCAATGAAGACTTCCATTGGTGAGAAATTTAGGGTCTGTTATGCTCATTACAGTGGGAAAAGAGCTAGGCTGAGAAACTCTTTGGCCACCCTTATCTTCTGAGATTTCCTCATTAGCATCTACTGATTGAACACTTGTTGAATGTCTGCTGTATTAGGTGCTCTGCTTACCTTTATCTTCCAGGATCATCAGAAGGACTTGTAATGCAATAGCACTGGGTGGCACAGGAGACTCCTTGCACAAAAGACATGTTTTAAATTTTATAATATGTGGGTTTATTGGTTAAAGGGGTAAATATTTATTTGTCTCTATTTTACAAAATAAATTTTGTATCTGAATAGTATTGTAGAAAAAGTCCTAGGCTTAGAGTAGAGAGACTGGGAAAAGGTAAATTAGGGAGGAAGGACTGAATGGTAGACTTAAAATTAAGGAAAGAAGCAATATAATATGGAAACCAATGAATATATGATACAAAAGTTTAAAAGAAAATGTTAAGGTGTTAATTTTGTGGCTATCTCTATCTCTAAAGTTGCACACTAACTAAAAACAGTTGGATTGTTTACCAGACATTCAAAAACTAGTTCCAGATTGAGGAGAGAAAAGGGCTCTGTGTACATATTCCCCTCACTCCATACACACACAGAGGATTTTTGCTTTTGTTTTTTTCTCTGAGTTTCAGAGTTTAATTCAAATGTTGTAACAAGCTGTGCAAAGCCACTCATCATCAGCCTCATCAGTCATTCCTTCCATTCCCCTCCCCCCCACCATATTTTAGCCCAAAGGGAACTTCGCTGTCCAGGACACTAATCTTTAAAAAACATGGAATTGTGTTCGATTGTTAAACAGAGGAAAATATTTCACTAAGCACATGTCATTTCAGAATAATTTTATATATGAGTTACAAGTAATATTTTGCTGAGTTGCTTTGGGTCTATGGTGAGGCTCAAAATGGGAGGCTGAATTTCACCCTGTGGTCACTATAATTACCTCTAAGAAGAGGATAACTGAGGAATGAAGCTTGGCTGGATGTGAAGTTAGGATAGAGGTGTACTATTACTGTAACAGAAACCAGGTCATTTCCTTATAGTGTTTTTCCTTGGCCTTTATCCCAATTGACAGTAAGCTACACTTTTTAAAATGAAATGTGTGTATTGATATTGATTTATTTATTATGGTCCAAAGAAATGCATACTTATTAGCTTGCTCATATACTATCTATTTTATTTTTTGGCTCTACTCAAATTATACTAAATTTAGCCCCCTTGCCCTATTACATCTACAGGCCAGGTACTTCTTGTCTTTTTCCATTTGTTTCCCTGATACCAGAACACATTTAAAATCTTCTCTGCTCTCACCTGGCTCATAATCAATAACATCACTTTTATCCTCAGAACACACCAGTTTTTCCTGTAGTTATTACTTCTTCCTCTGGAATCAATTTACACTTGGTTCAAGACTCAATTTTATCAGTTCCTATGCTAACTGTAAAGCCTCTTTTCTGGAATAAGCCTTGAGTTCCTCAGAGACAAAAAGGATATCTTTTTGTCAGTCTTTGTAACCCCAGTGCCTACCCCAGAACCTGACACTGGAGATGTGATCAGTGAATGTTTGTTAAAGTGCTTCATAAGGTTTATAATTTGGGTTCCAGTTCTGATAGAGTCACTAACCAACTGTTTTGCCATGGAAAAGCATCTCTATTTCTGAGGTTTGGTGTAAAAAACAGTAAAAATGTAGCCAGGTGTGGGGGGCACACACTTGTAATCCCAGTACTTGGGAAGCTGAGACCAAAGGATCTGGGTTCATGGCCATCCTCAGCTACTTAGGAAGGCACTCTGCAACTTAGTGAGACCCTGTTTCAAAATAAAAAATAAAAAATAAGACTAGGGGTGTAGTTTGGAGGTAGAATGTCCCTGAGTTCAATCCCTAGTACTGAAAAAAAAAAAAAAAAAAAACAATAAAAATGTCAATGTCACACCTTGAAACATTTTTACATTTTTTTTCTATAATAAAAGGAAACATGCTCCAAAAAAATGTAGAGAAACACTCTGCAACTAGTATACTGATAGTGGCATAAAGAAAATTAGAATATGATTGATCTGTACACCATCAAGGTCCAGTCTGGCATAGAACACATTACTCAAAGTTCAAGGTCTAATTACAGGCCTTGTCTCCTGACTAAAGAAAATATGAAATCAGTAAGAATCTCAACTTTTCCAAGGACATCCCGAAAGGTGGCATTCATTGTCTGCAAATATGTGATTCAAAGACAACTAACAATAGTTTTATGCTTGCACATCCTTTGAGATACTATAGAAGGTGGGAGAAATCATGGGTAACATGTTTAAAAATTAAGGCTCAGTATAGCAACACTTGCCAAGGGGAATATAAAGAGGAAAGGCAGAGAGGAAAGTCTTCTCTGCACATGCCCCTTTGAAATGGTATATAAGTGAAATTCCATTCAAAAGGACATTGGTTCCAGTCAGGATTTCTAAGTATATTTATTATTAAGTTATCTACCTGCCACTAAAATCAATCAAACAACAACAAAAACAAATAAATCTATACTTGCTTTACTTAAATTATGTATTCATTGTCCATGGGTGATGTCTTCCTATCTCTCTCTCTCTCTATTTAAACAATATGCATATACATATATATATATATACATATATACACATATATATGTTTCTTTCTCCACCCATGAGTAATGAATATATATATATATATACATACATATGTATGTAGATATCTATATCTATATATAGCTATAGATTTTTTTAACAAAATTTCAAATCATTTCTTTTTCATTTCAAATTATGATGTAACAAATTACCCCCAAGCTTAGCTTCTTAAAATAGCCTTTTTGTTGTGCTTGTGGATTCTGCAAGTTGGGAATTTGGTTATTGCCCAGTGAAGTATAATATCTTAATTTCATGATGTCTGAGTCTCAGAGGCAGGGAGTGACTCAATAGATAGAGGATAGAGTCATCCAAGGGATAATTCATTTGCATATTTGGTGCAAAGAAGAAATGACTCAAAGGTTAGTATTTGCCAGACTTCAAGTTCATATATGACTGATTTGACTTCTGTGTGGCTTGACATGTTGAAAGCACAGATACTCCAGGGCAGCCAGTTAGACTTCTTCCTCAGCAGCTTATGGTTCTGAAGGTGAGGGTTCCAGCAAATCAAGTAGAAGCTGTCATTAACCCATGAATCATGCAGTGTTACTTCTCTACATTGCATTGCTTGCATACAAGTCATATGTGCACCAAATTCAAAGGAGAGTGGGCCTCTCAAAGCAAACAGTGTCAAAAACTCATCTTTTTTTGTTTAAACTAATCATTCACCTTGAAACCAAAAGTATTTACATATCTCCTATCCGCAAAATACTATCCATTCCTCTGCACCTCTACTTCTTCCTAAATCGCATCCATTTTAGTACCATGTCCAAAGCCCAGTTGTTCCAGGACCAGGGTAGGCTGCAGACAAGCCAAAGAAAGTGCTCAGAGACAGTGAGAGAGAAATGTGATTACTTGTTGGGGAAAGCTTACAAGATATTTGGGACTGCTCCAAGAAGAATCCAGTGGTGATAGCACCTCTGCCCTCCAAGTTGCTTCTCCATGCAGTGCCTCCTCTCCCTGAAGACATTTTGCCTGGTGGGGTCTGGCTGGATGAGAGATGTGTATCCTTTCTACAGTGCTCTCAATTCAACACTAGCCACCACTGAGAGAGGGGGCTGCAGAAGCAGTGACATCATCAGCACCAGCTTGCTCAGTTTGCTTGTATCACCAGATCATCCTTGTTTCTGGTGTGTAAGAGAAAGCCAGTGTCCTTTAAGATAATGTGTATCATCCCAACCCAAGTTTGTTTTTATTGTTCCCTGAACTTGGCTATGTTTTGGGGAACAAGAAGGGGTCATTCATGGAACTGGTATTTTACTGCCCCCCTTTCTTTAAGGATGATACATACGGTAGGTTTGAGGTTGAGAATGTAATTTAAATCAGCTTCCACGTGGATAAAACTCCTTATATGGATTCCTCCCTATCTGAAGAAACATACTCTAAAGAAACAAGTTGTGTTCCCTATACATACTAATATTCCATGGCAAAACAGACATGGGATATCTGCAAAAACAGGACAAATGAGAGGCCCCCAGCGGTCACTAGTACACAGCAAGCCCTTGATGCAGCTGGGCACAGGCCGGCCATTCTTTTTTTTTTTTTTTTGCGGTACTGGGGATTGAACTCAGGGGCATTCTACCTCCAAGCTACACCCCCAGCCCTATTTTTTTTTTTTTATTCTTTATTTTGAAACCGAGTCTCACTAAGTTGCAAAGTGCCTCACTAGGTAGCTGAGGCTGGCCTCCCAAATGCTGGGATTACAAGCGTGCGCCACCACACCCGGCCAGGCCGGCCATTCTTGATCAGGGCTCACTCGAGCTTTGTGTTCTGTTCTCCATGACTTTCAGTCCCACTTTCAGAATCATCTTCCTCTTTCCACAAGAAATGGTCTATAGTGTAATGATCAAGAATCCTAGTCCCTGCCCTTGAAAAGCGGAGAACTCAAACGCCTCACTTCATTTTGTGTAGTGTTCCTGTAAGTCAAAGCTGATACACTTGATTTGAAACCATTGTTGACTTCCCCAGTGTCAATTTATAACAATCAATTAGGCAAAATCCAAAACCACGACTCTCTTTGAAATAATCATTTGTCTACCCTTGACCCTCTGAGAATTTCCTGTGGAAAAACACTGTGGAAGCCCAAGAGAAAAGAAGAAACATAAGGGGCTTTGTTTGAACATAGAGAGACCAGTAGAATAGTGGAAGGGGCTTGGGGGAGGGAGGTGGAGAGGAGAAAAAGGAGGATCGAGGAAGGAAAAGGTTCACATAATGCTTTGCCAATATCTGAAGGTATTACTGTCGGTTTCACTAGCATGTATGGGGAGGGAGGGGGGGAAGAGGGGTGGTATGAAGAGGGAAGTACACCAAGAGCATGTATGTTTGTTGTCACATTAAACCTCACTCTGATGTATAAATTCAATACACTACTAAAATTACATAAAAAAAGAGTAAAAGAAGTCCTCCCTGTTGTTTTACAAAAAGGACCCTTAGAAACACCCTTAAGAACCCTTGCCTTCATTTATCTGCCTGAAGGGTTTATATCACATTAACTTAGATCTGAGGTCTTAGAAAAGGATCTTATACTCTAAGCCTGTATTTGATTTTTACTCTAACTTTAAGAATCTTCTATTGGTTGAAAAGGCTTGTCTGGGCACTTAAAAGTTCCAACAATCCCCTGTGTCCACACTGGAACTATTTTCACCCCCTAGTTCTTATCTCTCCTATTCTGACTTCACTGTAGAAAGTTTGAAGAAGGCAAATGTACCTTCAACTCTCTCTTTAAGTCATCAAGTTTATTCAATGTATCTTATATTTTACTGCAGATGAAAGTTTGCTTAAGTTTTTGGCCCTACATACCAAGGATGTCTTTTTTTTTTTCCAACTTCAACAGCTTACTCCTTATCCTCCCAGGCTTAACCAATATTCTCCTCAGTTCCTTCCTTCCAGCTTCTATCAGACATCTGGTTCCAATGCCAGTGTCATTCTGACTGGAGTTAGGTGAAACCTCAGGGTAGTTTTGATTTGCATCTCCCTGATTTGCCAATGATGTGGAAGATTTCCTCATACATTTATTGGCCATTTGTATTTCTTCTTTTGTGAAGTGTCTATTTAGATCCTTTGCCCATTTTTTATTGGGTTATTTGCTTTCTTAGTTGGGATTTTCTTGAGTTCTTTGTATATCCTAGATATTAGACCTCTATCTGAAGTGTAACTGGCAAAAATTTTCTCCCACTCTGTAGGCTCTCTGTTGAGGTTCTTGATAGTTTCCTTTGCTCTGCAGAAGCTCTTCAGTTTAATGCAATCCCATGTATTGATCTTCCTTTTTTGCTGCTTGTGCCTTTGGGGTCTTGTTAAGAAAGTTTTTACCTGTGCCTATGTGTTGAAGTGTTGGTCCTATGCTCTCTTCAAGTAGCTGCAAGATCTCTGGTCTGACTTCCAGGTCCTTGATCCACCTTGAGTTGACTCTTGTGCAGGGTGAGAAAGTGGGGTTTATTTCCATTTTCCTGCATATGGTTAACCAGTTTTGCCAACACCATTTGTTAAAGAGGCTATCTTTTTTCCAGTGTATACTTTTGGTTCCTTTGTCAAAAATCAGTTGACTGTAAGTCTGTGAGTCTGT
>PVLC010002352.1:71868-117439 GCA_004027655.1 Graphiurus murinus | reverse complement strand
GAGGAAAAGGAAGAGGAAAGAGGTCAGGGGAGAGGGAAGAGAGGAGACACTGGGGACTGAGCCCCCAGGAGCATTCTACCTCTAAGCTACACCTTCAATCCCTTTTAATAATATATATATATTAATATATATTTTAATATATTATATATATATATATTTTGTTTGTTTGTTTTGAAACAGGGTCTTGCTAGGTGGCTTGAGAGTGTTGCTAACTTGCTGAGACTGATCTCAAGGCCAAAGCATTTTTAAGGGCATGATACAATGGAATGACATTTGATGTTAATTTCATAAGCACTGATTTAGAGAAATAGAGGAGTCATTAGAATTGGAAGATGGTTGCAGTGAAAGTCAATTAATGCAAAGATACAAACTATTGCCCTATCCCAGAGGTCTTAATTTTATTAAAAGAGCATTAAACTGGTAATAATTCATTCAACATTTATTAAATGCTTACTATATGAAAGGCAGATTCCTCGATCCTCAGGGAAGGGAGAGTATAATAAGATGTATTAGCTAAGGATCCTGCCATAGACAGAGTTGGTTCATTGTATCCAGAGACTAAACAAGCTTATTCATAGTTAATATTAGCCAACTGTGGTTGGATTTTAATTTACTCTGACTTTCAGGATTTAAGAATAACTTAATCCCTCTATTACCATAAGATTACTATTAGATTTATTAAAAATGTTTTTATTTATTCAGTATTATTAGATCTATCAGCAAATAAAAACAAGGTATTATTTTCACTTGTATTGCATTATAGTTTCCATAATTATATTTATTTTAAAATCTCTGATTTACTGTTTTTGCATAATGTGCTAAATCTTTAATATTTTTCAAGATTAAAAATCCAAATGTTTAAATTAATTCACTGAAATTTAAATATGATATTTTTGAAATAATGTAGTAAGTTTCAGTACATACAGGTTTTTCCCAAATAAAACCCAATTGAAATTTTTAATATGAATTAATAGTATTTTATATGAGCAGAGTAATCAAAATGTACTGTATGGCCAGGCATGGTGGCACACACTTGTAATCCCAGTACTTGGGAGGCTGAGACAGGAGGATCACAGGTTTGAAGCCAGCCTCAGCAACTTAGCGAGGCTCTCTGGACTTAGTGAGACACTGTTTCCAAATAAGAAATAAAATCAGGCTAGAGGTATAACTTGGAGGTAGAATGCCTCTGGGTTCAATCCCAAGTAGCCCTCCCCCGACAAATGTACCGTATGAATATAATTCTATAGAATATAAAAAAGAATACTCTATCAAATCAGCACATACCCACATTCTCTTAACAGGAAATGAGCATGGGAGAAAGAATTCAGATGCTGAAGACTAATGCATTTATGCATTACTTAACTAGCTAAGATTGCATCCAGATAATTTTATCAAAAAAATTTTGCTAGAAACTGTTGATTAATTGATGCAAATGTTTTCTACTTTTACCTTAGGATTTGAAACCAGGAACTGGTAGTTGCAGAAAGAAAAATTAAAAATTAGGTTATAGGTGATTTAAAAAGGAGGAAGTTTGTGGATGACTTCAAGTTATTCAAAACGGCTTATATAGAGAGAGATATATTTATTTAGGTAACACTTAGGTACAGCCTAATGAGAAATACCACGTTCCTTCCCTTTATTTGAGCTTTAAGAAGCTATTATAAAGCATAAAATCATGCAAGGAATTATCTTTCACATTATATTAAAAAATAGATCTCATAAGAAGCGTCCTTTTCACTCTTCTTTGGCAAGGTATTTGCTTCCTTGGACACAAGTTAAAGTCTTTGAGACTTTTCCGCTATATGCTCTCTGTATTGAGAAACACATGGGCAAAAGTAAGATCACCTCCTTTAGGAAGTCTGCTCATTGTTCTACTCCTTGGTGCTGACAACAGTGACATGTGCTCTGTGTTCAGTGTTAGAAGAGTGAATAAGGTCAGTTAGGATTCTTTGTGATGTAGAGTGATGATGTGTACACATTTTAAGCTAATGCTATGTTGTAATTTATTCTTTAAGATCTCTTTCTTGCCTACTTGTTTCTATATTTTATTCTGGTGTGTGTGTGTGTGTGTGTGTGTGTGTGTGTGTGTGTGTGTGTGTGTTATTTTAAATCTTACTTTCGACACAGATGGGGAATATTTCCCATGCTAAACATTTTTCAGCACCTACCAATGATTGATTCAGTTGGGATTTCAGTGCTAGAGTCTGTTTTTTTTTTTTTCCCCTGTGGATGTTTATAAGTTCAAGGAGGAGAGAGTTGAAAGTTAAATCTGTAGAAGATATGGATATAGTAGCTGTAATCTATTATTTAATCCATTTTCTCTGAATAGGGATAATTGTGAGTCCTTCAGAATGACATCTACACTATCAATCCCTAGAGAGATACCTATAGCCCATAATTTAAATCAAGCAGATAGACTGGTCATCTAATAAATGCCCGATATACATCTTTCCAGAATGAAAAGCATAAAGATATCTTCTTGATCTTAGAATTGGTTCTCTGTGAATAATTCTGGTGATAATGATGGAAATCACATTGATTTTTATGTCTTGTGCACCAGTGGATAAAGAATATCCATTAATGCCATCGGAATACAGTTTTACTATCCAACACACAGATCATATTGAAGTATTTTTTAAAGCAGATGATTTCTCAGAGGCTGGAAAATGTGTCGAGGAGATCAATTTATCATACAGTTGATAGTACTGCTGACTTTGAACAAAAGTATCAGGGCATCAAAAACCAAGAAGCAAAATAATAACCAACTCCTAGGATATTTCAAATGTATATTAATCGAAAAGAATTAATGAACCTTCTTCACCCCTTTTCAAGGTTCAACACACTATTTTCAAATAAATATAAAAGAAAATGAATTGAATGGAAGAAAATATTTACCACTCTATACAAAATGGCAGCTAATATCCCTACCACATAATTAAGATGTGGTGCTCAACAAATTCTTGTTACAAAATTATTTAAAACTTTTGGTTATGTTTGCACCTGTAGACAGTAGAAGAGCTGTAGTTTGCAGAAAAGAAATGAATGTGGTAAACTACTCTGAACCAGAGACAGTGTAATGAAATCAAATATGCAATTGGACACCTTTTCCTTAACCATAAGGAACAATTTTTGCAATTCCAATTTTTGTCTGCATGCTACAAAATATGAACAGAATAGACTCTTTCTAAGAAACAAGCTCATTTTAAAAAAATCCTTAGATATGAAACTATAACTAAGATTATAACTTTACCTACCAATGTCATGAATTGGGTGGATGTATAGTTATCAAAATTAGTATACTTTAAGAGCCAAAGAGGATGCTAAATTTTGTGGTATTAAACAGGACATTCCAGGACAAAGCAGACAATCTAAACTACTTCATAAGTCAGAAGCACATTGACTAATCGTAACCGATAATGCACATCTTAGAGGATGAAAGAACCTGAACAGATCAATAGTATCATTGGTTTTCAGGAAGGAAAGTAGTTAATCTACTTTTTGTTTTGGTACTAGGGGTTAAACTCAGGGGCATTTTACCCCTGAACTATAACCTAATTCTTTCTATTTTTTATTTTGAAACAGGGTCTCACTAAGTTACCATGTATTGGCCTCAAACCTACAACCCTCCTGTCTCAGCCTCCCAAGTACTGACACTACAGGAGTACACCACAGTAGATGGTGTTAACCTCCTTAAATATCTCAAATAAGGAAAATTGCTAAGTGTTGATCTATAAGACTTTAATTATAACTAGTTCGCTTCCCTTTATTGAGATGCTGATGGGTACTTGTCCATTTTCCCTGATCACCCATATCATAACCTGCCATATATCTAAAGCCTAATCATTTATTAGTTGTTATAATTACTATTCATAAAAATTTAGAATAAACTCTGATGAGCAATTTAGCTATTAACAGAATAAAAAAAAATTAAGATGATTTAATTCCTAACAGTCTGGTGGTTGATGGTGCTCTCTGAGGTCTTTCCTCTGACCGGGGTCTCCTCCTGTGATCTCTACCTGCAATGCATCTAAAATAATGGCCAGCATAGAGGTCTCAGAAACCATATTCAGATGCATCTTTATTAAAATTTACAAAGCAACCGGTGTGGTGGTGCAAGCATGTAATCCCAATACTTGGGAGGCTGAGACAGGAGGATCACAAGTTCAAGTTCAGTCTCAGAGATTTAGCCAGACCTCCTTTCAAAGTAAAGTATAAAAAGGGCTGGGAATGTAGCTCAGAGGTAAAAATGGCCTTGTATTCAATTCACAGTACCCATCATGACCATCTAGAAATCACGATTTCTCTAAATATGAGCACTTTTCCAGATGAGTAGATCTTCCTAAGTGCTAGCTCATTCACAAGACTACAACATAGAAGATGAGCCAGAGTCTTTGTGGCTTATGAAGAGGATTTTCTCTAAAAGGCCATAGCAAAATCCATGACAGCCTTCCCTTCCTGAGAGGTTTATAAGATTATTTCAAAGGCAGTGCAAGACATGCCTGTGCCTGAGTGAGAAGTGAAGGATGAGTGTGATGGCTCTTCTTTAAGTAACTATGTGCCCATAAGTTGTAGCTGCAGTATGAAGATACTAGACTACGAGCAATCCTGCTGACTGTGCTGCCATGTGTAAGAAACAACATCGCTGGAGCACAGTAGTTCTTCATTCATGTAAATATCCGTCATGTCCCATCTATCCATTCAATAAATGTGTTCAGCGGGTGCCCTGCTCAAGTATTAGGGAGAATAAATAACTACTGTAGAGGCTCATACATTAGTGCAATGGAAAAAGGTTAAGCGTGTAATTTCTAAAAATTAAAAAAGCACAAGTTTTAGGTAGGGGTCACAATGGATTTCCCTCTGAAATCTTACAGCATTCGTATGTAGATGGTATTACCTGATTTGACATTTTGCTTACTTTCTACGTTGTGTTGGGGGGGAGTGTTAACATCCTATTCCTAACTCTATTGCAAGATTCTTGAAGATGGACTCATGGAACTATTTTTAGATTTTTCTGACGTTGTATCGCACTCAGCACTGGGCCAGGTGTATCGCTTCAGTAAGTTGTCAAAAGGAGACCAGTTCTTTTCACACTGCAAAGCCACAATTTCAAACACTCATCAGTATAATTAAGTTTGATTTTTTTCATTCGCTTTCTAAACTCAGAATTCAAGTTCACAAATTTTCTCTTACCAAAGACCAAGAGGAAGAGTGGAGGTCAAGGAAATGGCAGAGGAGGTCAGAATAATCTACGAAGGTCACCACCATTTCTTGAATCACATAGAACATGTTTTTCTGTTGATCTCTTATTAGTCAATTGTTGAACATACTTTCCCAGTTGGAAACAGTCTCTTAAAATCTTTTTTATCACCTCCAAGATCATTAATATATACAATACCCACAACCATGAACACTATTGCTTTTAATTCTTCAAACTATATTTTTTATTAGACAGTAAAGCCTATCTTTCCAGATAACTCCATGATTATTTTCCCCAAACACTTATGTCAAGATTCAACTCAACAAACATTTATTGGGTATATGACACAGTAGGCTCTAAATTAGAGATTAGACAGGGAGGTGAAGATGTCAGGGAGAATCCAACCAGTTCTCTGTCTTTGGAGAATTTAAAAATATGGCCATTAAGCTAGGAATATCAATAACAAACTCTTAGAAATGGACAAGAGAGTGAAGAATAAATGGGACATTATGGGTAATTAGAAGAATAAAAGATCAGAACGGTAAGAAAAGCTTCTTGGAAAACAAGAGAATTGGGAAAGAAGACTTAAAAGATGAAGATTTTACTCAGTTGAGAAAAATTAAAAGTATGACTAAGTCAGAGAGACTAGGGCCAACTGTAGCATTCATCTAACAATGAAAACTGCACTTTCCCCAAGTGCTTGGTGGGTTTTCATGAGTAGACTTTGGCTTTTATGGAGGGAAATAGCAGCCATTAGGTAAAGAAAGAGAACTGGGGGTCAAATACCCAGGGTCTTGATGCCCAAGAACCAACTTCATTTGGCAAGGTAGGGAGACCCTATACTCTGCTAGTGTTGATACTAAGGGAAGGACATCCAGCAACATAGTGGGTATTATAAGAAGAACTTCTCATGAAATATTACTTTGGGGCCTTAAGCAAAAAATGTCTGCCTAGCTGGTCAGAGAAGGTTAAAATTCTACTAAAAATCACATCAATTCCTACGAGTACTGACTATGTTTCATTCTTTCAAAGTTACCTATTAAAACACAAAGACTCCCAAGAGGTTGACTTGAGCAGCTACTTGACTGCTTGCTGGGAACATGATAGGCACTTAACACCCGATTAAAAGCACATTGCTCATTTTCCACCTCTACTTTTTCACCAGAGCCATAATTTTGAGAATTGTAAAATTTTGGACACGAGAAATGCACAGGTGAGAATAGCTTTTTCAAGTGGGTATAACAAGTAGGTGAGTAATATACAGAGTTGAGACTATACACAATAATTGGGTAGACAGGTTTTAATTTTCAATTAAGCAGCTCCCATCAGAAGGTGCTTAAAGGTTTCAATTTTTTAAACAGAAACCTGGTTGCTGTAATCCAAACCCTACAATGTGTGGATTACATTAAATTAATTCTAAGCTTGACTAGATTGCCTTGAAAACCCTATTTTCCTGAAATTGGAAACAATTAGCATGCTGTTTATTCATGAGATTAAAACTGCTGAGGTGTAAAATGGTAGGTGCAGGGTTAAGTACTTTGCTTGAGCATCCTATTGACAAAAAACAAAGTTCTTTAAATAAGGTGAAATTATAGTGAGGACATTAGGTTTACTTTTTCTTTTCTTTTTTTTTTTTTTTTTTTCCTTTGGCGGTACTAGGGATTGAACCCAGGGGCATTCTATTCCTCTATTTTATTTTGAAACAGGGTCTCCCTAAGTTGCTGAGTCTGCCTCCAACCTGTGAATTCTCCTGTCTCAGCCTTCCAAGTACTGGGATTAGAGGCATGCATCACCACACCCAGCTAGGTTTACTTTTCTGGATGATACGGATCCTGTGAACTCATTGAATTTCCAGAAATTGTGCAGTAGCAAAGAGTAAGGTGCTCGAGTAGCCTGATTGTGTATGGAGGCCTGACTACTGAGTGCATCTGGGCACATTTGGGCCTCTTTGTGTCTCACTTTTTTCCCCCACCTGTAAGATGATTGGGAGAATTAAATAGGGCAGACATACAAAGTGCATAGAAGAGTGATTACTGAATGGGGGAAAGCCATTAATATCAGTTGCTACATTATGTAAAGATGGTATGCCTGATTGTTTTTATTCCAATGCCAACCTTAAATCTTGAAGATCTTAAGTACCTAAGGAAACCAAAAGACAATTTGGGCTAAGGTTACCATTTACAAGTGAGGATGTTGAGAGAAGGTAATTCTCATGCTCACAGTCACACAGCAGGTCACAGTGGCAGGACTGTGCTGGCATTTAAGGGTATGATTCCATTCCAGTGTTCTTAGTGCACACATCCCGTGACTAGAGGTGGAGAAAGCCAGAGCATTATCAGCCACTGCCAGGATTCAGAAGAGAATAACTCTCCCTCCACTGATCTATTTTGAGAGGGCAGTTCAGGTAGACCTTCATCTAGATCTATCATCTGGCCTGTAATTGTATGCCTCTTTTCCAGGTCCAGTGCTTCCGGGTACCCCTCTACCAGGTCACAGAGAATTAAAGACACCTATCAGTACTGAAAGTGAGCATCATCCTCATAACTCATTTCAGTAATAACAAATCACTCTATAAAGACTCTGGCCCTCTTTAGGGCACTCGATCATTGCCATAGCACCTACTCTACTGCTGCCACAACGAACAAGTAAAAAATATACACAGAAGCCTAGCATCTGTGCTGTTACTAACAATGACAATGTTAATAGATAGAAACTTCAAAGTAGAGAACATTATTTGGGAATTACACAGAATCTGAAAAAAAAAAAAAAAACCAAACTCTGTAGTTATTACAAGAAAATATAGGACCAGCCTGGCGTGGTGGCACACGCTTGTAATCTCAGCATTTGGGAGGCTGAGACCGGAGGATCCGGGTTCGCGGCCAGCCTCAGCTACCTAGTGAGGCACTCTGCAACTTAGTGAGACCCTGTTTCAAAATAAAGAATGAAAAATAGGGCTGGAGGTATAGCTCGAAGGTAGAAAGCCCCTGAGTTCAATCCCCAGTACCGCAAAAAAAAAAAAAAAAAAGAAAATATAGGACCAATTTTCCAACATATAGTACTTGAAGAGACTTCCTTAGGAAGCTTAGGAAATAAAATAGAGAATCAACAAATAGAATAGCATCAAATTAAAAAGCTTCTGTGTAGCAAAGGAAACAATCAAGAGTTTAAAGAGAGAGCCTATAGAATAAGAGAAAATATTTTCTAGCTACTCCTTTGACAGGATGAATACCAACAATATATAAAGAACACAAAAAAACTGAACCAAAAAAGTAACCCAATTTAAAATTGGGCAATTGAACTGAATAGACACTTTTCAAAAGAAGAAATTCAACTGGCCAACAAATGTATGATAAAAGGTTCAATATCATTGACAATCAGGAAAACACAAATCAAAGCTATACTGAGATTCTATCTAATTTCAGTTAGAATGGCAATCATCAAGAATACTTTGTAATAATAAATGCTGGTGAGGATGTGGGAAAATAGGAACTTTTATACACTGTTGATAGGACTGTAAATGATTACAAACACTTTGGGGATCAGTGTGGAGTTTTCTCAAAAGACTAGGAATGGAACCATCATATGACTCCATCATAACACTCCTCAATATCTTTCCAAAAGAGTTAAAATTAGAATACTACAGTGCTACATGCATACCCATGCTCATAGCAGAACAATTTGCAAGGGCCAAGATATGGAACCAACATAGGTGTCTTTCACCCAATGAATGGTTAAAGAAAGTGTTGTATATATATTTGCTGGAGTTTTATTCAGCCATAAAGTAAAAAAAAAAAAAAAAAAGTCATTTTCAGGAAAATGGATGGAACTAGAGAAAATTATGTGAATTGAAATAAGCTAGTCTCAGAACGTTAAGGATCCTATGTTTTTCCTTATGTGGAAACTAAAGAATAAACAGGAAACAAAAGGGACTCCAGTCCAATGAGAAGAGGGAACTATAGAACAGTAGAAGGGAGATGGGGAGGCTATTGGGATGGGAAAAAAGAAGAATGAAGAAGGGAACAGTTAAAACAATGTTATGGTACAGATATGAAGGCATCATTACCAATCTTCTAACATATATGAGAGGTAATGAGGGGAGCAGGGTGGGATGAGGAGGGGAGTTCACCACATGCTATGTGAATGTATGAAAACATCGCTTTGAATTTCACTATGATATATAATTCCAATGCACCAATAAAGTATTTTTAAACTCCTGAACCAATAAAAGTATAAAAATTTTTTAAAAAATTAAAGTTTGATTTGAAAATCATTTTTGTGAAATGGTCAAATGTTATGGTTATAGCTAACTTTCAGCCTCTAAACAAAGTGATTTTCTAAAATGCTTCTGTGAGAAGCTTAAAAAGTTTAATCTGACTTTAGAAAAACAAAAATCCAGTTGTTTATCGATGGAAAGGCTGCATACCCTAGGAATTAGAAAGAAACATTTGAGGTTCCAAAACTGCCAACAACTATTTTCATAGCTTTGGGCAAAACATTTAATTTCTGCTTATTTGTCTTAAAAAAAAACTAGGAGGATAATTAGTGAAGGAGAGAAAGAATAACTTTCCATTTGAATGCAGATAATATGTCCTGAATCATGTCCCTCTCACATTCATATACTGATGTCCTAGCCCCCAATGTAATCATATTTGGATATAGGACTTTTATGGAAATATTTAAGATTGAATGAAGTCACAAGGGTAGAGACTTAATCCAATAGGATTAATATCATTTTAAGAGGAGATACCAGAGGCTATTCTCTCTCTCTCTGCTATGTGAGAACACAGTGAAGAGGCCTTCGGCAAGCAAGGAAGAGACGCTCACCAGGAACCAATGCTGTTCTGCCTTGATCTGAAGCTGTCAGCTCAATTGTATGAAAATATATTTCTTTGGTTTAATCTACCAAGTGCTTGGTATCTTGTATTAATACCTCAAGCTGCCTATGATAATGGAAACAGGACCATCCCTGTGTTTCATGAGATAATGAAATGTCAGGATCATATATCCCATGCTGTGGCTTCTCATGATGATCCCACATGGAGAGCCATTTGCTTTGTCGTTGAGAATATTCACAAAGGTGAAGAAAGGAATATTTATATCAGAAAAATATCAGTACATAAAACTTTAGCAAATGTTTATGTGTGAGTTATATATGCATACATATAACACATACATGAAGAATGCATTTGGTGGTTAAAACTGGGCTTCTGAAACATGATTTCTTGGCTTGAATTAGGACCTTACTACTTATTAGCTGTGTTTCTACAGGTGAGTCATTTAAACTCTCTGGGCCTTGTCTTCTTTATTTCTCCAGAGAAGATAATAACATCCCCCCCCTCTCTATTTCCTCTCTTTCTCTCTCCTGTTATGAAGATTAATTGAATCAGCCAGAGCTCTCTGAACAGTGACTCATGGTAAGGGCTTTATGGAAATTCATTTTACCATTATATACACCCACACAGACATGGATACAGACAAATTGGAAGAGTTCTAATCAAAATATGGAAAAGAAGACAGAAAAAAATTGAAAGCACAGCTATGCTCTACCTTCCACATCCACTTTAAGAACCTGTGCAATTTCTCTCCTGTCCAACCTTCCAAAAAGTTAAACTCTATATCTCATCACCAAGATCTCATAGTACTTTCAAACTTATTGGCCACTTGTATTTAGAAGAGTCTCCAGAAAAATGAGGATGTTGAAGAAGAGATAAAGGGAGTAAAAAAAGGGAAAATTATAGAGTAGGTCAAGATTAGCGTGAAGAAGAGGCTGGATAGAATCCATTTACAATTACAGTAAGGGATGAAGAGTTCCATGCTGTCTATCATTTCCATACTATTACTATCATGTAGAAAACAATTTCCCAAATCAAATATAATAGACCTTTTGTTTTTTATATTTATGTTCATCACAGGGGTTCTTATGTTCCAAGAAAGGTAACTGTGACATGAATCTACAAAGGTACTCTTTAGAACAATCAAAACGTTTCTCACGTTCTCTTATATAAGTCAAATTCCACCTCCTGCTTCTCTGTTTAGGATTCATCTCTGGCAGGTTAATTCTTAGTCAAGGTGACAAATTTTCTCTCAGAGGGAATTTTCTCTCAGCAGAAATTCAGCTTCTTTAATAAATGTAACAGTGGGATAATTTTTCCAAAGCAAAGGGCACATGGGTCTAACACTGGGCAAGACAAAACACATTGGACTGATTTGCTTTGTGTTGTGAGTGGGAGTATTAGGGCAGCCCCCTCCCATTACTTCCATCACTCTTAGAGGAATCTTAATCTGGCTCATTTCCCCAGCACTTGGCCATCAACCCAGAAGACTCATTTTGTTTATAACAAGCTATTGATACCCAACAACCTTTATAATGCTTTCTTTGTAGGGATTTAAAGATATTACTCATAACCACCAAATTATATGTCATCAGGCTCTCTCAATTTCACAAGTGATGTGAGTTTGATGTAAAATTTAGAACCTATCAACTTGACCAACAGACTGCCAGCTGTGATTGAAGACAGCACCAAGTAGCATAATATGTGACAAAATCTTGTAAGTCATATTAGACAAAGACAAAGATAAACTGCCTAAATATACGAATGGACTCAGGCACTGGCGATGATTCTCAGGAATTCTTTTGTTCTTGAAAATGGATTGGATTTCACTATAGATGTGAGACTCTGAGTGAGACCTGAGTATGTGGGAAGAGGGCTGGGGAATAACTTACCCACTTGTCTTTTATAAAATAGCTAATTAACAAAATGTATATATTTGATAGCTTAAAAATATTACACAGGAGGCTAAGCATGTAGCTCAGTGGTAGTCTGCACACATAGCCTTTAGGAAGCCCTGGATTCAATCTCCAGAAATAATAATAATAACACCAGTTAACTGAAAAAAATAAGTGACAAAAACAATGAAAAGGCATCCAGAAAGAATCAGAAATCCACTTATTAAGAAATTTGGACACATTATCACCTAAGTGTAATCCATTCAGTTACTGAATTTTTTTTACTATCAGTGTCATTTTCTCTACGTACATAGCTACTTTTTCTAAATATAATACAAAAAATTAGGAGTCACTTTTTTGTGGATGTTACAAATCCATTTAAATGAAGAGGGTTATGAGAGGTTGTTTTAATTGTTTTTATGACTGAAAGAATAAAAGAGCTTCTACTAATTTATTATTCCATGTTTGGATTTGGTCAGCACTAGTATTTAATTTATCTAAGTAAATATATGCTAAGTGATAATTACTCATCATTAATATTTTTTTCACAAATACTATTTAGTGAATTTTTATCTTAAGAGCATATTTCCAGAGGAAGCAGCAGGAACAGCTAGATTAATGGAAATCTTAACGCTGGATAGTCCTTTCTATGCAATGCATCATTTCTATTATCCCACATATGCTACTCTAACCATGTTCTATTAAATAGAAGTGTGTCATCGGGACCCAAAGAAAAACCTAAACACAGGATCATTGAAGAAAATACTATTTATATAGGTGGCTTTCAATTTATAGTGAGTATCAACATCTAGGTTTTATATTTGTCAAATGTTAAAAACTATGTAAAAAGAATGTTTTCCACTAGTCTCACAACAGGTGCTTTATGAGACTTGATGTTTGTAAGTCAGTTCTGCTGATAGTCCAGAGATGTCCAAAGCAGAAGGCCAACTACTGTGGATTCTGAAATAATAGATATCGACAACACTGACTATAATCAGTCACTAGCATTTCCAAAATCCCTTTAACATTCAAAAAACTTAAAACTCATAAGTTCTTCTTGATCTCCCTCAGCATTCTATTAATCATTTTCAGTGTAATGATAATGGAATCCTAATTTATCAATCAGCATATCAATCATGTTAATAGCAAGTTCTTATCTACCTCTGTGATGAAGGACAACTCTTGTTTTTCTCCATTTTCCTTTGTCTAAAACCATTCCTGTTTCTGTACACAAATAATCTTTGAGCACAAGAATGGAAAGAGGGGAAAATACTCTAAGTCAGACCAGCATCTGATTCATGGAATAAAAGCTTTCTGGCTTCAAAATGAACAATGGTAATGTCCTGAAAAAGTTGACCCAACTTTGTTTTTATTTATTAAATGAAGCTCGTGGCAGAGGAAAATCACACATGATTTATGTAGCGCTATAGAACTTTCATCTGTAGCTCATGAAAGGGTGCAAGAGCAGCTTGAAAATTATGCTGAGCTTAATTATACTTAATGTGAATTATTCAGAAGTGCAGACAGAGACTAAAAATTTATTTCATACAAAGAAGCTTGACATTTTAATTGGTCCTTCAGAATAGAGACAAAACAATTTCCTCTCAAGAAAATTTACATCTTCCCTATCAGAGCCACAGCCTCAGCCAAGCAGAACTTCATTAACAAGATTAATCATCACACCAGAGTAGGCTTCATTAGGTGTATGGTCCAGGTGAAAAGAGGAATACAAAGTAATGACTGACATTTCCAACTGATAGGTCTGATTCAAGAAGGAAATATGACAGATTGAGTCACCATACCTTGGTCATTAGCCATTTTGTCAGGATGTTCCACTGTGGGGGGAAAAATAATATTATTAAATGTTGGCAGTTCCTAATAAGAAAGCTGACATATCAAATCAACAGTTTTGTTATCAAGTTTTCATATCAAGATCAATAACCTATTACAACAAATTAATAAAGATCCAAATTTATATGTGGATAATTTCCATTAAATAGTCATAAGAAAAAATAAAAATAATATTTTTGCTATATAAATACACTATAAAATGTATTATTTGTCACATTCTTTTAACAAACTCAGAATGATCACCATGTAAGTTTAGTTAAAACTAGGATTAATGGTTTAGAA
Source organism: Graphiurus murinus (assembly GCA_004027655.1). Classification (NCBI taxonomy): domain Eukaryota; kingdom Metazoa; phylum Chordata; class Mammalia; order Rodentia; family Gliridae; genus Graphiurus; species Graphiurus murinus. The sequence goes on along the minus strand of PVLC010002352.1, from coordinate 103,382 downwards.
AGTTGGATGCAGTTACTAAGCAATTATCATCCAAGTATATTTTAAGTAACCTCAGGGAGTTATTTCTTGTATGTATTTTTTTTTTTTTCAGTACTGGGGATTGAACCTAGGGGCATTCTACCTCTGAGCTACACCTCCAGTCTTATTTTTATTCTTTATTTTTGAAACAGGGTCTCACGAAGTTGCGGAGAGCCTCACTAAGTAGCTGAATCTGGCCGCGAACTCGGATCCTCCAGTCTCAGTCTCCCAAGTACTGGGATTACAAGCATGCACCACCATGCCTGGCTCATATGTAATTTTTTTGAAAAAGAGAACTTAGCCAGTTCCTAAGTCGATAGGGCAAAATAATTAGTATATCATCAACATGAAATAATCTTAATGGTTGGTAAATCTTTAGAATTTGTAAAGTTAACTCTTCTTTACAACTTCTGGTTAGTTATGAGTATTGATTTTAAAATTACTTTTTTAATTGAAAATATCCCTAAGATTTAAAAACACAGCTTTTGTCAACTAAATGAAACTAGAAGGCAAATCTCTAGTATTGTTGCATTTATAAAATTTGTAGCTAGGCATGATGGCACATGCTTGTAATCCCAGTACTTGGAAGGCTGAGACAGGAGGATTGCAGGTTTGAGAACAGTCTCAGCTACTTAGTGAGGCTCTCCACAACTTAGAAGACCCTGTTTCAAAATAAAGAATAAAAAAAAAAATAGGGCTAGGGGTGTAGCTCAGAGGGAGAATGCCCCTGGGTTCATTCCCCAGTACCACAAATAAATAAATAAATAAATAAATAAATAAATAAATAAATAAATAAATAAATAAACAAACAAACAAATAAATACAGCTGAGTGTGGTGGCACACTCTTGTAATCCCAGCATTTGGGAGGCTGAGACAGGAGGATCCGAGTTTGCGACCAGCCTCAGCTACTTAGTGAGGCACTCCACAACTTAGTGAGACCCTGTTTCAAAATAAAGAATAAAAAAATAGGACTGAGGGTGTAGCTCGGAGGTAGAATGCCCCTAGGTTCAATCCTCAGTACTGGAAAAAAATAAACAAATTAATTAATTAATTAATTAATTAGCTAATTAATTAATTAAATACGTGATATGGTGCTTTGGCCAATGCAGACCTTTATAAATGTCTATCAATTAGAATTTCGCCTATGCTTGATTGTCTTTGAGCTTTGAGTGTTCTGGGGATATTTAACTCAATTGAACTCAAACTTGACAACTAATTTGCTGTTTGTGTTTGTTTACTGAGAAAAACATTATAGGCACCTATAATATAACCTCTTCTCTCATCATATGTTGCAATCTCACAGCAAATCTATCTTTATTGTTTAAAAAAAAAACTTAAATAAAATTTCTTACTAATGGTGGTCCTTCCTTTTCTAAGTGAAAGAGCACAAGTTACTGTTCAATGAGAATAAAAAATAAAAATACTTCAAGTACAGAACCAAAATACTTAAACAATGCTGTTGACCAGAAAATCCCCTTTCAGATGAACAAGTTTTTTTTTTGTCTATTATATCTTGGGACAGATTTCTAAACCAGAGGTCACTACAATTTCTTTAATTATAAAATAATATGTAGGCATAATCTATGAAAAGTTATCTTAATATGTAATAGACACTGAATCCTGAATTACCTTTTGGAAAATGGTATTAAATATATCAGGAAATTTATTAAATTAAGATAATACAAGTTTTATTTTTAAGGAAATAATGGAAATATGAAGAAAAAGAGGTGTACATATTTAACTTACACAACTCTATGAGTATGGAGATAAGGATACATATATGAAACCATCACCACCAAAAAGGTCATAGACATATCCATCAAATCCCAAAGCTTGCTCCCAGCATCTTTATTATTCTTTTTGTAGAATCAATTCAATATAAGATATACCTTCTTAGTGAATTTCAATATATAATACATTATTGTTGTCTATGGGAAGTATATCATGTAGTAGCTCTGTAGAGCTAATTTGTCTTGATGCTCCTCTGTGGCGTAATGTTGAGGACTCTGTGCTCTGTGTAAGCTTTAAATGAATTTTATAAATTTCTATCTTCTTAAATTAAAAAAAACACTTTTGTTTAATTCACTAGGTATTATCTAATCTTTTATAATCTAATCATAACAATTTAATTTTGGTATTGATTTTCTCTTCTACTTCCCACTAAAGACTACTGACTTCTCAAAATACTTTTCATTATAGTATTAGGGGGTTGATGATGACAGGTACTTTTGACAGACAATTGCATTATAGGTAGTCTATGGAGAAGAATAGGATTTTGAACTGACATCTTAATGTGGTCTTTGAGGAGGAAAACTATGTTATAAGAAGCACCATACCAGGTGTCCAGTAAGAAGGAGGCAGAATATTTTACAGTCAGAAGTTACCGCATAATATGGGAAGTGTACAAGTTTGGCAGTCAGAGCAATGCACATTCCTAAAATAATTCTAATCAACATCTTATATTTAATGGGAAGTGTTTGTAACAATGTCAAAAAGAGAGAAGAAAACCATCAACATCTCATATTTAATGGGAAGTGTTTGTAACAATGTCAAAAAGAGAGAAGAAAACCAACCACTCTCATCTCTATTTTTCATTTCTTCCTTTATCATTAATCATATTGCATGCATTGTCTTCAGCCTAAGCTATTTTTAAGTGACAAATAAATATATGTCACATCTTCTGGATTAGCTTTTCTGTTAACAAAGCTGGGCTGGTATACCTTGAAGATTTTGAATGTTTTAAAAAACGTTATCTACTGAAGATCATTTCCCAATAGGGATGATATGTACTGTAATAATTACCTTTTATTAAAGACAAATAATGGCTTCAAAGTCTCATGATTAGTACTTAAATTTTTTACTTGCTCATGTAATACATCACAAAAACCATGCATTTGTCACAAAATAATCTGAATGCTAAACCTATTTTGCTATTCTGGTGCAGAGCCTTTAGTGTGTTTTGTTACTGTTTGGGGGAGGGGCACATTTCAGAATAGTCATTAATGATGCCAGAGAATAAACTATACTGTATTGAGCATTTGATGCTGAACACTCCGCTCCTTTGTTTAAAGGAGATGAATGCCCTTTCTCTAACAGGAATTTTCTGTGGCCCACTCTTATTGGAAGCATTCTTCCTCCTTATTACTTGACAGGTCAACTTGGAGATAAATACTGTATTGAAGGGAACAAATATAATAGTAATAGACATATGTCTTCCAATGTTTTGAGAGTGCATGGGAATCCTAATGGAAACATGGGAAGAAGGCGAGGAAGGGAGATGGGTATTTGGAAAGAGAATCAAGTTCAAGATTATTTTAATTAACATCTCAAGAAAGTTATCACATGTTTTTATGTATATAAATATACAGTAAAATAATCCCTTTCTAATTATAAATTCCCATTTAATTAGCCAGGTATTACTGTGTGAATTTCCCTAACCTCTCTGGCTGGCTGCTCATACTAAAGAGATAAAATTCTAATCTCAAGAAGAAAATGCTGCTCTTTTTGCAAAAATCAAATATGAAAGAATGAGGTTTATGGACACCTGCCTGGGGCATGATTTGCAATGAAATACTCGCCCATTACCCTGTAGATTACTGGGAGTTTCCTGAGCTCCAGGAAATCATCTAAGCTTTTCTCTCTGTCAAACAAAGTTACATTCTGATGAACAGAGGACTTTGTTTTGAAGCAGCTTTGGGAACTGAAAAATCCTAAATCAGAGAGCAACAGCATGGTATCTTTGGTATAGATTTAGTTCATTATGGTTTAAAATTTCTTATGATGAGCAATTTACTGGTTTTAGAACATTTGTCATTGAATATTATATGCAAAATAGATACATGTATGATGTCAAATATTAATGAAGATGGGCCATATCAATATTTCTGAGAAATTCATGATGTACCTAAGACATCAGCAACTTGCTTTACCATAGGAACAATGTTTGTTTAAAAATCTATTATTGAGCATGACCTATTCAGGACAGACAGTATTAAACATCAAATCAGGGAATTAGAAATAATTCTTGTAGACTATTAAATTGTCATAGAACAAATTATTGAATTTATTTTCAGTTTTGAAAATCATTTTTGTAAATGAGTACCAAATGAAATATTGAGTCTATTAAATCTGCTACAGGATGGTTATCAGTGCAGACCTGCATATCCTGTGATAACTCATCACTCAGATGTTGAATACATTTGGATGCCTTAAGTCATCTTAAACCTTCCCTGAGATCTCTTAGTTGGCACACGTTGTGAGCATGAAATTAACTTGGCACTCATCTATAGATAAAGATGGAAGCATTTGCAAAACATTATCTAGTTATATTTCATGCTTCCACGAAATGAATAACTAACGGCTGCCGTTCGATTGCTCAGATGTAGTAAAACCTGATTTAGACACGAAGTCCTCAAAACCTGGGTAGACCCAATATTAGCTCACTTCTCCCCACTTCCCTCCCAACTTGTACTTTGTCACTAAGAACTTTCATGCAGACTTAGTCTGAATGCTTGCTTGTGAATTCTTGGCAAACTTTCAGATTAGCCGCTACCCAAATCCAGTATTTGAATAGCTCACTCATGAGAATTAAAAAAACAAAAAACACTATTTGTTAAGCTACCTTCCTAGGAAAACTGAGAAACAGACAATACTGTTATTCTAAAATACTTATTTTAGTATGTAAAACAAATGGGTGGAAATGTCAATCATCCATGTGTTTCTAATATTTTAGTAGTTTGCTATCACATATTATCAAGTTTTCCACAGGGTATATAGGCATAATGTGATCACAGGTTTAAGAGTCCTTTTTAATAGTGATCACCATTCCATAAATATACATCTTTAAATATAAGCTATGGAATAGTCATATTTCTTCAATTGATAAATGACAGGGGTTCTTGATACCATTTGTCCTCCAGGAAAACAATGCTGTGCTCTAAAATAGTAAAGGCTTAGATAAAAAATTTTTTTGACATACTCACTATTCTCGGGCCTTAGTACTTTTCTGCATAACATATAAGTATCTTTAAATTGAGGAGTTATTTACATTCTTATAGGCATGTTATTTTCTTCCAAAAATGATATTGAGAGATTTTTTTTTATTGTTGCTACTCTGGTTTCTTAAAATAAACATGTTCACATTTTGTTTGAAATTTTCTATCTTGCAACATCAAACTTTCCCCTAATATTTAAGGATGATTATTCCTGAAAAAAAAATTTAAAGTTGAAAGAGTATGCCATTCACATAATTCAATTCATTTAAATTTTTATTCCCTCACATAAAATGGCTGAAGGGTTTCATTATATTTTGAATAGAACCAATATACATGAAATCAATACAAAATTCCAAAAGGAATGTAAATTTAAAAAGTAAAATTAGATATGTCTATTTTGTGCTGATGGCAGAAAATGTGATAGCACAATACATCTTTCCTTGACATGTTGGCTTTGAGCATAAAAAGTACATTTCAATTTACTTTGAATGTCCATTGTGGCCACGTTGCCAACAGAAGAGGTGTACGGTAGTTTCTAACACAACAAAGCTATTTTACAACAATCCCACAGGAAAAGGAAGGCATAATAGAAAGTGATTCAAACCTTTCAGAGTCCTGAAGAGGATGGGATCAGAGAGGGGACCCACTCCTTTTGCATTTCGTGCTTGAATTCTAAAGTAATACACAGTGTCCAGGTTGAGATCCATGATTTGATGAGTAAGCCGGTCACCACTGATGGTTTCCATAATCCAATCATCAATTGGTATGTTCTTGTCCAATGTATAAAACAAGATGTACGCTGCATAAGTAGACAAATGCATTTTCACTTAGAGTATGGGTTACGAGCTGCAGTTCTGCTTAAAAACACTCATGATTCCCAAATTTAATTTGCAATGAGCCCACAGTCTATAAATTATAGTATCCAGCTTTGCAATTTTTTTTCATATTTCAAGAATTAGATCAACAATTGCTTCAATGTACAGAACTCGAAAATGGAACAGTCCATTAGAAATGGAAATATCTGCTACATTAAAAAATGTATGCTTTCTGCTGCTTATAAATCCTGATTAGTGGTTTACTCTAATATACAAACATGATGAAAAATGTAAAAGGGAGATAACAAGTCTGTATAACTTTCATGGAAGTCTAATAAGGAAAATAAGTGATGTTTACTTTGGCTTGTGCTTAAATAATAAAAATACACTGGGTATAAGTCATGCATGTTTAAAGTATTATAAAAATAAATGATCATATTTGTTGTAATAATTCTGTGAAGTTGGCAGGGGCAGTGTTTCTATACTTTCACAGATGATGAAGCTGAGAGTGACCCAAGCCAGTTAGTAAAAAGGCTGGAATGATATCCTCTACCACTACACTAAAAGTCAAAAACAGCTTCCCCTATTCTTGCCTAGAAAGGCAAGTAACTAAGTATTGCTGGGTAATTATAGGTGATTTAGTTAGTATCTCAAGTATTAAGGACCTGGTATTTGATAGTAGCCTTACTTCTTTGTGTTAGAGGATGTGTTACTTGAATTCTAATAGTGTATTCAGTCACAATAGTTTAATATGCACCCAAACAAATCCACGTAGCCCTGTAAAATATTCATATTCTAACACTAGGCTTAGCCAATTTGTGAGCTAGCAGTTATTTAAAAGCATGGATAATTTTTATATTATGCTGGCAGATAGAACTACAGAGGAGCTCTTCATAGTTATCTTTGCTACATGAATGTGGTATTGATCTCCATTTCTGCCCAGATTCGGCAATGATATTTACATCTCATAGGCCATAAAAGTCCCTAGATTTGTTCTTGTAAATTTAATATATTATTTATAAATTATTTTTAGAAAACAATCATCTTTCCTTGATTCATCTATTCTTTCCTTTTGTGTCCCTCATGCCCCCATCTGAATTGGGAACCTTCATTCACAAATATTTATCATCATTAGATTACAGGATTCTCTGACTGAGATCCATTTTGCTCCTGAAATAATTATCTACTCTATATTACTCTCAGCACAGACCTTCACTAAAATAAGACTGTTCTCCATATCATGGTTTTCCTCCTTTCCTTGTATTCTCACTCCATTCTACCTATTCTTGCTCTGTCTATCGAAATCACAGCCTTCTGTCGAGGCCGAGTTTAAGCTATGTCTGGCCTATGAAGTATTCCTCAATCATGAGCTTTTCTTTCTGTAAACTTTATATTATACTTCAGTAAAGCATAAGAGCATTTGTAATTTTCATAGCACTCATCTCTTAATCCCATGTGCCCTATAAAATAGTACACAAGCTTGGAGCAGGGACTCTATGCATGCCCCAAATATCTATTCTGGACTTGGAACTAGATGCTTCTTCCTTGTGTTTCTGAAAATTAAGCAGTGTTATAAGCTTCAGTAATCAGAAGTCTGTTGCTCTTAAAATCTGAGGAGTGCTGAAAACTTGCATGGGTTTTGTGTTGGTTTTCACCTTTCCCCTAGTTTGGTGTTTCCAAAATCTATCTAATCATAAGAATTACATAAAGGGTGGGTACAAATTATAAAAAAAAACATAAATCATACAACAGGGCTTTTTGATTTAATACTGGTGATTAACAGTCTTTGCTAAATCCCAATTACTACTATCCCCTAGTATGCACATCCTTCATAATCCTTTCTCTCTGAGCCTAGATGAATTCGAAATCTTGTTTCTAACCAACAGAACATAGCAAATGTGATGGAATAGCTTTCCATGGTTATGTTACATAAGATTATGGTTTTTGCTTTGCTAGCAGACTCTAGATTCTCTCCTCTGTTGCCTATGGTAAAGTAAATTGCCAAAAGGAGAAGACAATTTAGCAGGAAGTAGGGGTAGTTTCTGGACAACAGCAAAAAATGAACCGAATTCTTCTTACAACCATATTAAATTTAGAAGCAAATATTTTTCTAATCAAACTAAAGATGAGATTTCAGCCAGCAATATATCTTGATTTGTAACTTTGTAAGAGATCTTAAAGCAGAGTGTTTAGTTAACTTTTGCTCAGATTCTAGACACACAGAAAGTGGGATAACAATTACGTGTTATTTTAAGCTACTAAATCTGTGGTCATATCATTACACAGCAATAGATATCTAGTACAATGGTCAAGAATAACCCAAGTTATCTGCACACCAGATGATTTCAGCTGAGCAAGCAAGGCCAAGAACCACTGATTTAGTTGATATGTAGGATCTATATGTTTCTTCACATCTGCACTGCAAATAAAATGTCTCAGGATGCTGAAGGCTCAAGAGAAGGTAAAAGATTTCTGAATGTAAAGAATGCTACAAAACTTAAAAATGTTGAATGACTCTTAAGTTGGAAGGCTATAATCATTGGATAAAAGAAAGTTGTTTTTGACTCAGGGATAGTCATTCATTTATAACTCAGTCCCCATCACTAATATCAACAAAATCGTCTCATAGTCTTTGCTCCAGAGAAATCTCCCTGATAAACTATATTTATTGAAAAGAAGCACCTGGTCCTGGTAATTTTTCCTTTTTTTTTTTTAGTTTTTATTATGTGCACGTCTTATTTCTTCAAAGGGATAAAACACCCCTTTATTTCAGGAGCCATATCTTATATTACATTTTTGTTCCTCAAAAACCCTAATAAAACAGTCTTCACACAATAGGTATCGAAACTCACTTATTAAATGAAAGTCTCTAGTCTGCAAGCACATAAGGTTTACATTCATGACATTTAATAAAATTGTGAAAGCTTTCCCAGACTGTTTAAAGCGCAAGATGAAACTGCAAGTTTAGAAAGTTGTGCTCCTATCCCAGGCTAGTTATTCTTTTCCCTGATATTCTGCATATATCAAAGGAGAACAAAATATTTGCTTTTATTGTGATTTTTATGTGTAGAATATTCATTTAAGTATTTTAAAGAGATGGTTCTGAAATCAAGTCACTAAAGATGAACATATAAGATCATGTTTTGACAATTCCAAATTGTTATTGAGAAATTACCTAGTATTGATGGGGAAGCCCACTCTCCCCTGCCCTTTTTTATGGTACCAGGAATTGAACTCATAGTTATTCTTCCTTTGTGCTACATCCTCAGCCCTATTTTGTTAAGAACAGGGTCTCATTAAGTTGAAGAGAGCCTCTCTAAGTTGATGAGGCTGGCTTTGAACCTGTGATCCTCCTGTCTCAGCCTCCCAAGTACTGAGATTACAAGTGCATGTTACCATTCCCAGCTCCTCTTTTTGATTTGAGAATTGAGATGAAGAACAGAAGCAGATTACATCATTCAGTCCTAAGAGATGGCCTTAAAGCATGCATATAATTTCACTTAGATGTATATATTTGATAAATTTGGGAGATAATGAATCCTTTGTTGAAGTTTTGCTTTACAGATTGCCATATAACTACACAAGATGGAGAAAAGCCACTGATTTCTAATGACCTTTGTGCACCTGTAAACTTATTTTTTTATATCCAAGTATTTATCTTTTTCCATTTTTTTCTCTTTCCTTTTTCTACCTCAATTTTGTCTTTTACCCACGACAATGGGCCAAATAATAAGGTATTATTTCCTACCAAAGTTTGTAATATCTTCTGGTATTGTTATCCCAACTAGACACTCCCATATTGAAATCACATTTGTCTAATATGCATAAAATATAATATCATGCATCAATCACTCTGACTCTACTTATACAAAGTACGTAGTTAAAATTCCAGAAGCAGTATCAAAATACATTCAAGTAGAACTCTCCCCTTTTATTCTCTTTTTTTTTCCATTATTCTTCCAATTCTGAGAAGACCAAGTTATATAACATGACCCTTGTAGACAAGAAACTCAACTTAAGGAAGGTTTTTCATCTTGAAAGAACTGATTATGATGATTAATTATGTATATGGGTGAGTAGATAAGAAGAAAAAGACCTGTTTCCTATTCTATGCTCAAAAATTGCAGGGTATGGATTCAGGAGGACTTGATCTCAAGTCATAGTCCTCTCATTTATTAGTTGTGCAACCTTGAGCAACTCTGTTTACTTTAAATATGTCTCAATTAAGTCTTCTTACAACCGGTAAAGTTGAAGAACTGAACACAAATGTGAGTATTTCTATTATATTATTTTCTACCGAGAAACTCCTTACTAAATGCTATAGATATTATTACTTTTATATTTTATAATATGACTAAGCCTAAAGAAGTTATCTTAGAAGAGCTAAAACATTAGGTTCAAGTCAGAGAGAATATATTTGTTAGCAATTCAATGTCTAAACCACTCAGCAAATATTTATGAGTTAGCTGCTAAGTATTAAGAGTATTGTTACAGGGAGAAAGTATTAAACAAAATCTAAAATCTGTTCTCACAGAATTTTAAGTCATTTAGTAAAAGCATTTATATTTTTCTCTCATGATTATATGGGAAGAGAATGAAGAAGTCGAGATGACTAAGTTACCATCTTTTGCAGCTGGATGCACTGTGGTGGCTTTTGAAAATATGAGAATAAGAAAACTAGATACTTTTGATTCCAATGTGGATGAGTGTCCAGTAGTGTCCACCCATCTTAGGTGGTCCTACACTGACTATAGGACATTAGGACAAATATATTATTTGGACATTTGTGGTGGGTGACAGAGAAAAAAAGAAAATGAAAGAGAGGAGTTGGGGGAAAAAAGAGAATGAGGCGTCAATATGGCAGATACACGTAAATGTTTAATATGAAGTTGGATGTGTATATTTAGATATTCTTGGATGGAGATACAAGTTTCAGAGATACAAGTGAGTATTTCCTGATGATGGGCTCTACTATAGATACTTTTCCAAAGAAATCAACAAAGGGAATAAAAAGACTTGCATTCTGCAAAGCAGCACTTAATGAATGAATAGGTAGGACTGTTTGCAAGTAAGACTGAGAAGCTGTAGCCTGGAAAGTGGTAATAAAAGTGGCTTAGTGATTTTTATAGAGAAGAGACTTTCAAGGGAGAGGAATTGGGTTAGAGTAGCAAATGACACAGCAAAAGACAGAATAGCAATGGGCCTATGTAGATACAGAAACAATCTCTGAGAGACCCAACTCCTCCATCTATGTTGGTCCCTGAGTCGAACAGTGTTGGGCACTGCATTTATTCAGATCAGTGTTTCACAACTCTGGCTGTACATTAAAATCACTTGAGAAGCTTTTAAAAAACACCATGTTCAGTCCTTTCTGAAATGAGTTAAATTAATACTCAGTTGAGAGTCACTGTTTAGGCCAGTAGAATACTAATAAGTTGGAGCAAAACACAGTATAATAGTTGAGTGTGGACCTGAGTTTATAATCCATGCTCTGCTACTTCTTGGCTATTAGGCTTCTGATGAGTTATTTATCCTGGAAATCCCTAAGTTCTTTATTTCAAAATGGGATAATAGGAATATGGGATCACATGTAATTCTAAAATGCATAGAAGAATACTAAGCATACAATCAATGCTTATTGTATTTTGCATCATTTTCTTCTGAACATGTGAGCCTAAGTTGCCAGTTTATGATCAGACACTGAAACTACCTGAATTTCCTCTTCTCTCTTTTTTGTTATTGTTGTTTAATCTTTTTGAAATTGTTATATTTACAAATTAATGATCTGGGTTCCTTACATTGTAAATACTTGTTCTAGAAGGGATTTCAAATTGGAATAATAATAGTTAATTGTTTCATTGCTCACCAGGCATCAGAAACTTCTTAGTACTTCATTATTACAATTCTTTGAGAGAGGTAGGAAAGTGAGAGAGATTCCGGGAGGGAAAATGACTTGTCCAAGCATTCCTCTTAGGAGATTGGTTTCTTAGCCACCATGCCCTGCTGCTGTCCACATGAAGGACTTAGGAAAACAAATAAAGACAAAGGTAACTTGGAAGCACAATCCTTATAGGCACATAGTGTGTTCTGCTACACTGATAGAAAGCTCACATTTTCCTTTGCACTTCCATTAAAAGCCACGTGTAGCAAATCTGGGCCCTGTGCCTATTGGCATGGTATTTAGAATATTTTATCATCGTATTTTCTGGAAGTAATTTCAATGAAAGAACCAAAATATAAGTGGAATGGAAGTTTTCTTAAGGGCCCTCTTTCTTAAGGATCCTGTTGAACTGAGTCGAAACCTCAACTTGATAACCACAACATTGTTTAAATAAATATGTAAGGTTTTCAAAGGTAAAAAAAAATTGCCTCCTCTACTTTTGTATTGTGAAAGAACAGATTTTATATTAGTGATAACTATGGACTGAATAACTCTAAATAAAGAATGTGGACAAAGTTTCTTACCCATGCACTGAAATTGTGGTACACAGAACTTTATTGCTTAGATTAAATTGTGTTTCTTAATATGGGCCAGACGTCTCTTTTTTCCCTAGAAAAGCAAAATTAAGCTTTCTTGCAGAGTTGAAAACATATTCTATTGTTTACACTGACTATTCAAAGAGATTTATTTAAATAAGAGTGGAGAGTTTAAATGAGCAATGAATATGACTTATTTTATCCATTTTTTCCCATCAGAACTTGTTCTTACTTGGACAATTTCTATTCTATTTTTTATTCTTAAACTTATTGTTTATTGATTTACCATATGTGTATAAATAACGTGTTGAAACAAAATATAAATAAATCAAAAACTACAAAAGTACTGAGACAGAACCAATAAAAATAGATCATAACAGTGAGAGGGGAAAAGAAAAGAAAATTGAAAGGAGCCAGCTTCAGTTTTAAAAGACCTGGCACACTGACAACTGAACATAAAGATTTGGGGTTGGGGGGGCGGATTTTATGCCTGCCTTCTTTTTCTATATTTGTCAGCTCAAATGAAAATTCTGTTTGCTATTTCACTAAGAGCAATTTCCTAGAGAAAACAAATCTTCAACTTAAATTTCAATCACATTTGGAATTTTTACATTATCTTTTCATTTTGCAAAAATCCGAATGTAACTCATATAAAGTAAGTATGCCGTCTGAAACTGCAATTTCCATGCTTATCTCTGTATCACAGAATGACTGAATCATGTTGTTAATTTATAGTACTGCTGTCTACCTCTTGAATGCAAAGAAGAAACAGAAGTGACGCTTACATGTTCCTAACCCAGTGGTTCAAGTTAATTAGACTATAATGTGCACATTTTGAGTTATACAATATTTTTCATAATAATTATATGCTATGGAGACATCTATTAAAAGCCTAAAGTGATAATTTAAATGCAAAATCTCTGATAGAACTCCATTATATTTTTCATACTAAATTAACATTACAGGCTTCTAATGGACGCTTTAATTAGGCATTGATGTTATCAGCAATATTTGGAAAAATAAAATCTGTCACTGTGAAATATTCATTATGTTCAATTTCTGTCAGTCAATATTAAGTATTTTCTGAACCTTATGATTTAAGTAAGAAGCTAAACGCTACATGAAAAATTAAAAATCCTCAGACAAACCATCTTACATATACTATATAAAAATACATGGTCATTAAGCATCTTTTATATTTCCCAATTGCCCAACAACCAGCATCTTTTAGTCATCTGTAGTCCTTTACTTCAAAACACTCCATAAGAAGGTTGTCTTAATACTCCATACAATGAAAAACAAAAAGCTTATTCTAGTTGAAATAAATATCTTTCACAAAGTAACTTCAATAAAATGTACATGCATGTCTATGTATATGCACCATTAGAAAATTCTTTGGTCAGCAGGAGATAAGAGTGAACTGAGATGTTGAGACAGAAACTAACGTACAGAAGGTAAGAGTAGCATGGGAGGTAAGTAATCAGAGGCCAAGGCAGGGCAACTCTGGGAAAGAAGGTTGGGTGCTTACCAGTGATCTTCCCATTGGCTTCCAAGGGAGGTTGCCAGCTCACGATGACAGCCCGGGGCTTTCCTTCTCGAGTGATGACTGTCAAATCTTTGGGAGCAGAGGTTGGGGCTATGAGAGGAGACAGAGACAAGGCCTTGTCATGGGTTGTGAAAGAAAGCAGACATTGGTGGGACTTTTAATCGTAATGTTGACACTTGCGAATCTATCATGAAGCATATCATGTTTATTTTGCCATTTACAATTTACTTCAACGATTTGAATTGCATGAACAATATTATAAAAATTTAATGGTTTTTTATCCAAGTTAAAGAAGTGACTTTCAAAAGTGTGACTGCAGAGAGAATAGAGTATGTATATGTATGGGGAAGAAAAGTGCAACTGATGTTTCCAAATGAGTTCACACTAAAAATACAAGAACTATTATAAAAACAAAGAAATGTACATGTGCTTAGTGAGAAGATAACAACATGCCTTCAAGAGATAGAATTCTGCTACAAATGTGGTTTATAAATAAAATTCCTACCTATTTATTTTCTTAAAAGCCAAATAATAACAATAACAATAACAACAACAACAACAATAATAATGTTAAAATCCAGGTCAAAACATGTTGCCCAGGTTATATTTTAGACATCTTATAAACAGAAAGGCAAAAATGAAAAACTAAAATATAGGAGGTGAGGAATCTATGAATGTCTTCATGTCAATCTGGTATGAAATAAGATAGCATAAAAACCTGTCTTCTTAGAGTTTCCTCTTCCACATGTGTGCACTAAAATTTTAAATACATTTTAGGGTGGAAGCACAAACTGGCCACACCGTTCTAATATATTCCAGGCATCTTTCAACTTTCATCATACCGCCTGTGCTTTGAAAGACAGTTTTCTTTCTGGGCAGCTAACAGTACTCCATTTCTATTATATACAGTTTTTTTTTTTTTTTTTTTTTTGTGGTACTGGGGATTGAACCCAGGAGCATTTTACCTCCAAGCTACACCCCCAGCACTATTTTTTATTCCTGATTTTGAAACAGGGTCTCACTAAGTTGCGGAAGGCCTCACTAAGTAGCTGAGGCTGGCTGCGAACCCAGATCCTCCAGTCTCAGCCTCCCAAATACTGGGATTACAAGTGTGCGCACCATGCCCGGCTTACAGGTCCTTTTAATTCTTAACTTGACATAGGGAGATTCACGGCACATTTAGGTTCTATGTTTGGGTTTTAGAGGAATTTCTTGGTATCCAAACATAAATTCTGTATATCCCAAGTCAGGTAGAACTTGGTCTTTAAGTTTTCATTTGTCTTTACTCTAGCATTCTCTTTGATTCTACTGTTCAATGAATCTGAGCATTGTCTATACTCTATTTCTAGTATTTCTTTCTGAAGAGAGTTCCAAAAGTGAGTCACGTAGAAGAGACACTAATTTTTTCCCTCTATCATACCACTTTCCTTCCACGGCCCTCATTCTCAAGGTCACTGGGATTATGCCAGGTTACTGAAATTATACCTAATCTTAATATATTGACCAAAGATAAAAGGAGGCAGAAGGCATAAAGGAGGAGGAAAGGAAACAGAAGAGAGGAAGGAGGACCAGGATGAAGAGAAGAGAGAAAAGAGGAGGAGGAGAAAAACCCACAAGTTAAGTGTAGTTGATTTTTGAATAAAGAGATTTCATATATTAAAAAAAAATCAGATCGAAGATATTATTGAAAAAAAAAGTAGATTTGTTATAGTAGGATACTAGAGGCAATGCCTTCTTAAAGAAGGACTACTCTCATAAGAGTTCATTCAAGATATTTTCTAGGCCATGAATAGGAAGGTAAAATAAGATAGAGTCACTTTGAGACATTTGTGTCTCTTGAACACATCTTCTTCCTGATGATGCTTGCCTATCTTTGCACATGGTGTTCCTTTCACTGGGATCCCTGCAATGGGTACCCGATTATCCACCCAGGACATAGCTAAGAATTCATTCCTTTCCCCTTATTTTTTTCAGATAGAATTGATACTTCAATATATTTGCTCTGACTTTACCTTGCCCAAAATTTGAAGATTGTGATTCTTAAGTCACTGAAAGATTTCCTAAAAATTTTTTTTATTGAATTATTATCCTCTCACATACACAGACTATATTCTTTCTGCCTTTTCTACCAAGTATCTATATTTCAGAGCCTGATGATTATAAATGAACATTGTTAGAGACCCATAATTAATATCTTGGTCCACCAGAAAAGCACTGCCTTTGGATATTTTTGGACCTCAATTTTTCCCACATTTGAATCTCTTCATTAAGTATACAAATGGAGGGTAATAATCAAGATTTAGAGAATTTCAGTCTGGAAATTGGATTGGACATTTGTTACTTAATCTGTCCAGCATCCCACCTGCTCCTTTTTCTTTTAGAGAAACACTTTGCTTTTTTTTCATATCTGTGTCACATGAGCTTTGTAGCAATATTAGTTGGGAACTTTATGATTCTCTTTCTCTCTCCCTCCTTCCCTTTCTCTGTCTCTACTAGAGATTGAATCCAGGGGCATGCTATCTCCAAGCTACATCCACATTCCTATTTTAAAATAGGGTCTTGCTAAGTTACTGAGGGACCTTGCTAAAGTGCTAAGGCTGGCCTCAAACCCAAAATCCTTCGGTCTCAGCCTCCTACATGCTGGGATTACTGGCATGTACCACCTTTCCTGGCTTTATTTTTTATTTAGAAACAGGGTCTTGCTAAGTTGCTGAGACTGGCCTTGAATCTGTGATCTTTCTGTCTCAGACTCCCAAGTACTGGGATTACAGGTGTGCGCAACCAGGCCTGGCATCCTATCCTCTCTTCAGCTGGGTGATCATCTATTTCAAGAGATGTCAATAAGGGTCTCTGTTTTGAAGAGTTGAGTCTGCATACAAAGGCTGGAAAAAAAAAAAGTCAAGCTGCTGTGAGAGTCATGTGGGTGATTGTGCCTTTCCAAGGCCTGGTTATTTCAGGCATTCCTCTTTATTTAAATTTATCAGAATAAAATAAAGGATTCACCATTTGGAAAGAACAGTATCTTTTGCTTCCAGAAATGACCAGCCACCTTATTTTTTATCATGAGTCATTTCAGCACCAAATGGTGCAGCCCCAAACAGTCTTTAGGTTATTGAAAATTTTGAAACAAACCCTGGAGTTATTTCATTCCCTTCATTTCCTCTCAGTTATAAAGTCTGCAGACACTTGTGAATTACTTCTTGCTTCTCGTCTTCATCCAGGGATCTCACCCACATGCAATTTACACCTTTGCACAGATCATTACTGATTTGGCAACCACCTTCTCTACCAACCACATGTCTGAAAGCTAATATCTTCTTGTCGGCAATGCATCTCCTATGGGTGTCCCTACACGAGGATAGGCGGCTGATGAGAAATCAGTACGGTGCATTTATCAAGTCAGATATTGGCATGCATTTTGTTTAAGAAAGGGAAAAATGAATGCATTTGTTGGCTTTAAGATGAAATTACTACTCCTTTTCCTTCAGTCAGGGAGGATCAGATTCTTTTTATTAGTTAACATTTAACCACTTTCAAGCACAGGGAAGAGAAGGTACTTTATTGTCTCCCATGGCGCGCAGCTCATTTGACTGGTCTTAGTCTTCCTAAGAAGCTATGCACACTGGCATTCATGGAAGAAATCTAAGAGGAAGAGGAAAGACATGTAGAACATGCAAACTAGAAAACTTCTTATAGAAAGATGTACTCACAAGAATATAAATATATTCACAGTAGAACTATAATAGTTGAGGGTGCAGCCTGAAATACATATTAGAACTGAAATTCTATGAGACAAGTGGAAGAAGAAATTCAGCTTACTCAGAGAAGAGCTTTATTGGCATAATATTTTTTAATTTTTCAAATCTACAGTATAGATTGTCCTCAAATCTGATATAATATCCTGAAACCAATTAAATCTAATTAAAAAGCATGCATTCTTCAGATGTTGGTTTCTATGAACCATAAATGCCAAATGTGTTGCCTCCCTGGCGAGATTATAAACTCTACCTTTATGATGCATAGTTAATGTGACAGGAAGAATTTATAGCAAACTACCTTACCCTAGATTTGAACTATTTCAAATTGCATAATGGTTTCTTATTATGTCGTTCTATGTCCAAAGAGTGAACAAGACCACCTAGAAAATTCTTCCTCCATCCAGCTGTGGTACTTCAGTATAAGTACCCATGAGCATAAAGTTGCAATGCAATGTTTTGTTTTGTATCTAATTTATTTCCAAACAGCAAACACCTATAATGTCTGTTGTTCAGACCCAGCTGTGTTAGACAAAGCTCAGTAGAAGGATTTCTGTTCTTCACTTAAATGTATTGAAAAGAAGATTTCTATTCAGATCCCTTGAATTCATACCCTAAAGAAGCCACAGATTAGTTATCCAACCAGATTATTTAATCCAGTGGAGGCCCATTTTATTCTCTTTTGGAGTAGGGATAGTAAAGTGCTATGAAATATAAAGGATAAATACCTTACCTAGGATAAGGCATAACTGAGAAGGAATAGCGTGTGTAAGTTTCAATTTCTGTACTACTACCAAATGTCAGAAGGAGACAGTGAGGGAAGCGTTTTCTCACATACCTGCCTCGTATGTGGTGGCATGTGCAGTCATGCTCCATGTGCTGGACCTTCTGTTCTTTGTGACCATGACAGAGAACTCGTACATGGTATTTGGTTTGAGGCCTGTTGCTGTGTAGCTGAGAGACGTTGTGTCTTCTGACTATACAATTTGGAAAAAAAAAAACAGAGGTTAAAAAAAAAAATGAACTATATCAATCTGGTAACTCGAGACATATAAAAAGACTATCAAATAAACCAGAAAACATCTAAATTTATTTCAAAAGAGCAAAAGAACTATGACACAGTGCTGATTCTACTTTTTTTTTTCCTGTCAATCAATTTACACTGGCTGATTATATAAGTAAAACATGATTGATAAAATCAAGTCATAAGTTGTTTAAAGGGGCAGGTAGCTGATAGGTTTTCCTAAGAGAAGCGTTAACCACAGGACAAACTCCACTTCCTTTCGTCAACTCCATTTCTAAAAATTGTCTGCTCTGTCCTTAACTTAAATTTATTTATAATCAAAATCTGGGAGGTTTAGGAGGGCAGTGTTAAGTATCTTTGCATAGATCATCATTGTTATTCTCTGTTGGTAACAAATTTTTTAGTGTTCTATTGCATATCATGCTTTTAAAAATGACTTTAAGCCAGACATGGTAGTACATGCCTATAATCCCAGTACTTGGGAGGCTAAGACAGGAGGATGGCAGGTTTGAGGCCAGTGTTAGCAACTTAGCAAGACCCTATGTCATAATAAAAAAAATAAAAGTGGCTGGGGGCGTAGCTTGGAGGTAGAATGCACCTGGGATCAACTCTTAGAACCTCTCCACCTAAGTGACTATAAAATACAAAGTACAAACTTTTATCACTTCCAGAATCTATTAAGATGTTATAAAAAAAAATAAAAACAATGCTATGTCATGTAGTTTATTTACATTCCACATTAAGGAAACTTTTAATCATGGTAATAGAAGCAACTGATCAGGAAAGGAACACTATATTGGACAACCATTAAAAGCATTTCATTGGTGTGGAAAGTGGTGTTCGTATGTTTAAGTCTTCTGAATCCATTTTTGCCTTTTAAACAAGTTAAAATAATTTTAGTAGTAATAAAATTGTATCTTTATGGCTTACTCAAAAAATCAAAATGATAATAAAGAAAAAACATGCTAGTCTTGCAGGTTAAAGCGTATTTTCCATATGATCAGGCAAATTCAAAACTATTTGTCTCTTATAAATATCAAATGTACTTAATATTTAGATCTTTGTCTTCTTCCAAATTTAAATTCTTACTTTTACTTCATTTTTATTATACTTTCTCTATATCTATGTCTAGAAAAATCAAGGAAAGCTCCTATTCCCCATAGATACATGTCATATCTATCTCTTCCTTTCTAGTATAGTATGCTAAATCTTTTTTTATTCTACAGTGAATCTTTCTTAGGTTATAGCTATGAAAATCCTACATTTGGTTACAACACCAAATAAATATTTAACTGCACTAATAACATTTTGATGATATGCCCATCTATCCTATTTAAATAATGACCTCAGATACATTTATCAGAATCTCTTCTTAAAAATAGCCATAAAAATGTGTCCTAAATAAAAGTAAAATATTTTTCATAATCAAGAAGATGGAATTCTACCAAATAAAACATAAAGCGGGCAGCTACTGTGTGACTTGTTGATATATAACTTCCAGCACTTTCCTTCTACATGTCATTTCTAACACCTTTGAGTCTTAGAAATAGAAATAAGAGGGGGAAATGGGGCAATAAGAAATATTTCTGGTAGAAGGGGAGAGCCACATCTTAATAAAATAAAAAAGTCTCTTCTGGCATTACTAGCATATTTAGGAGGCCACAAAGCAATATAGTCTTTATGTTCTAGAATGACAAATTGACACTGTATAAATAACATGAACTTAGATTTCGCTGGGAAATAGAAGGCTACTTCTGCTTACTTTATAGCATCCAGCCTATAAATACTTTAGAAAATTATGTCCAGTAATTTCTGTGAACATAGCATACCCACGTAGCACCTTCCTGAGCCTCAGTTTACTCACCTGTAAAATGGAGATAATCATGGCAGTTACCTCATTCACACTATTTAAAGCGTGAAACCAGTCATGTACAACAGTTCTTGGCCCGGGGTAAGCATTCAATAAGTGTTAACTATAATATTTCATGTGCCATCTCATGTTACAGATAATTTCAGGCATGCTTTAAATTCCCTATTGAGCTTTATCATGAGGAGTGAGTCTAAGTCCTGCTCAACTCTCTATTTTCTGTAACATTCATACTATATCCAGTAAGCGCTAGTCAACTGTCAATGATTGTATATTTTGAATGGAAATTCATGTAAAACAGCGTGTGATTCTACATTTCAGTAGAAAAGGAATTACAGAAAATTCCTCCACAGTATCAGAAAAATCAATACAGAGTTTTGGACAATCAAAATATGAATGTTGGAATTATTGCTTGATTTGAGATTAAATGATACTTAAGGGTACTCCTGTGGGGAGAGCCCCGGATGATGCCACTGGCTCATCTGAGTTGCAGCTTTTCTTTGGGATAATTAATTAAGTTACCCATGTCTTTCTAAAGAAGCATTCATGTATTTAATTACAAGGAGTCTTCCTTCCCCTCCTCCTCCTCCTCCTCCTCTACCTCATTGTTACCATTAGTATTAGTAGTAGTATTTTGGTACTGGGGATTGAACTCAGGGTCATTCTAGCTCTGAGCCACACCCTAGACCTGTATTATTTTGAAACAGGGTCTTTCAAGGTTGCTGAGGATCTTGCTGAGTTGCTGTGGCTGGCCTTGGGCCTTCGATCCTCCTGTCTCAGCATCTCAAGTACTTGAACTACAGTCCTAGTTATTATTTTTACAGCAAGGATCAAACAGACAGAAAAAAGATGAGACTAAATTAAGTGATATTACAAGACCAGTAAAGCCAGCTCTTAAGGCCAGATCATTTGAATCCATGTATGTTTCTATCTTGTATATGCCTCCTCTACCTTTAAAATCTATAGTAGGAACAGATATAAAGAAACAGATAACATTATGGTTTGAAAAGTACAAGGTATATACAAAAGCACCTATTACTACTATTTGTAAAATTTATTGTTTATCTTTCTAGTAAACCAGATATGTCCTTCATATGTCCTTGCTACTCAACTTATCCAACTTTTTCCTCTAAGTTTTCTCATCTCAGGGTATGGATATAAAATGGTGTGTGTGTGTGTGTGTGTGTGTGTGTGTGTGTGTGTGTGTGTGTTGTGTGGTGATATGTTAGTAATGGAAAGCATTATGTCAGGGAAGATGGCAGGAAAAGGAGTAGTTAAAAATCTTTTTGCATTTGGTCTCACTTCACAGATATTATCTATGAGACTCAATAATTCTGTTTCTGCTATACTAACTATTCAACAAAAATCACTTGCCTCAAGAAATTCTGGAGCTCATACCACTCTGTAGAAAACACTCATTGTTCTTTAGAACATTTCACATTCTGGCAAAGTCGCCATGGCCATTCAGTGAAATAAATGCATCTACAAAGTACAGCAATTATAAGCATAACAATTTTAAAGTGCAAAAAGTAGTCTTATAAAAGTAAAGTTAAAATTGGGCAATCTATATATAAAGAGATTTCTTAATATCCTCATATGTTTTCTTAGTTGTCTTCTCTGATAATATTATTTTTATTTATGGTTATGCTCAGTCTTGAGTCTAATACTGTAAGGAGATAGATGGGGTACTTACAACGCATCTTATATCAATGATACCATTTGGACTTGCCTGGAGAGTTTTTCCAAGTACCTGGTCTAGCAGGGCAGCAGCACCAAATAAAACTGTTTTTAAATGGTTTCAAGTAAAAGCTGATTTATGATGAAATGTGAATTTTATGTCATTTAAAAATAGAAAGCCACTAGAAGCAGACCCCACATGTCTATAGGATGAAAGAGGCTGACTTACAGAATTATTGGTGGGATTTTGCTTTTATATCCAGGGCTGGAGTCAGGAATTCCCAAAGGACATTTTCATCCCTCCAAATCACTACTGGCTTGGGGCTGGATTAAGGAGGATAGTAGTTCAATGGGAGGAACATTGGATAGAGGATCTAAATTCTCCCTGGGAGTTACCAAAGTGGAGTGGTTCGACACAGAGATAAAAAGGGGTATGGAGAAACTGGAGGGTCAAGTTCTAGTTACTTGATTCCTTGGTTGTGTGAAATTTATATTCTCATTTTCAAAGGTTCCTTTTTCATTCCCAATCATCTTGTGAAACATGTACTCATATATTTCTCTCTCCTGAATAACTCACTTATTCTTGTAAGCACACCTATGAAGCTTAATGCATGACTCATTCCAAAATTTTATGTACTATGTTAAAATAATCAAAATATGGACTTTTGTTCCAAGATAAACTGCCTTTATGATCTAGAACCAGCTGAGGTACAGAATAGGTGTTTGATGCTTCCTTGCCAATCTTTTCAGTTTTATCTATATTTTGTGCATTGTTTATATATGCTAACATACTAGCAGGCTTAAGAGGTAATGAAAATATCTCAGTAAATAACTCTTGATTAGAGTTTTTAAGGTTGCCTGGTAGAGGTTTAAAAGTGTTAGTGATCGTTGTGTCTCTCCTGCTAGTCTGAAAAAGTGAATGGCTGCATGTTTTCTCTCATATGAGGAAGCTAGAAAGAAAGTAAGTAACAAGAGGGACTTAAGGTAAAGGAGGAGAGACTCCAGTGGAGTCATAGAGGGGGCTTACGGGAGGAAGCATTGGGGGGGGGGAGGGAGGGAGACTTGATGAAGTCAACCATTTCAAAAATGTTATGTACATATAAAAAAATATCAATACCAATTTCAATAACATCTACAGGGAAGGGGAGGGAGTGTGGTAGAGTCCAGAGGGAAACACACCAAGTGCTGTCTACACATATGTTGCTATTACTCTGAACCTCAGTATGATGTACAATTACAATATAATTTTGAAAAAAAAAAAAAAAGGAAATCGGTAATGACAGCACCTCAAATATCTCCCTAAGGAGATATTAGAGGGGTTGTAAGAACATTCATGGGGACAAGACCAGGGGCTGGTGACATTTATATTAGTTCAAGAGGATTTTTTTAATGCAAAAAGTATTTTCAAGGGTAAACATGAGCCGGGAGTGATGGCACATGCTTATAATCCCAGCATTTGGGAGGCTGAGACCGGAGGATCAGCGTTCGCGGCCAACCTCAGCTACCTAGTGAGGCATTCCGAAACTTAGTGAGACCCTGTTTCAAAATAAAGACTAAAAAATAGGGATGGGGGTATAGCTTGGAGGTAGAATGCCCCTGAGTTCAATCCCCAGTACCGAAAAAAAAGGTAAACATGAAGTCAATTTTAATGTCTTAGATTTCTTTCTAAAGGCGCTATAAAAAATGTCTTCATGTTATCTATTTCCATCACATTTTCTGTAAGATGGACCTCTGTGACATCAGTGGAGTTGCCTTTGGTGTCAATCTAGATTTCAAATGAAAGAAGATGCCAAAATCTATCCAGAAAATTTTCTGGTAGTCCTACTATTTTCAAAGGAAAATGACATTCTCCTGGAAAGAATCAAATTGTTGCTACAAAACCCACTATCTGGTGGAATTCAAGTAGCATCTTGCAGTTATTGATGTTTCTTCTACCTTGCTTTAGATTTTGTTTCCTAAGACCTATTTACCTCATACTAATTTTGTGGCTGCATTATTAAAATGCTTTTGTTTTTCTTAATAACATCACTATAGCAAACTGATTCATGATAGTATGGGAAGTATTTAAAATAATGTATCAGCTAGAAGTGGTGGCGGTATATGCCTGTACTTTCAGTACTTGGGAGGCTGAGACAGGAGGCTGATATGTTCAAAGACAACCTCAACAATGTAGTGAGATTCTC
Organism: Graphiurus murinus; assembly: GCA_004027655.1. Lineage (NCBI taxonomy): Eukaryota > Metazoa > Chordata > Mammalia > Rodentia > Gliridae > Graphiurus > Graphiurus murinus. The sequence goes on along the minus strand of PVLC010002352.1, from coordinate 79,025 downwards.
AGCAACCTAGTGAGACCTTGTTTCAAAACAAAATGTGAAAAGGCTGGGGTGGGGAGCTCAGAAGTAAATACCCTTGGATTCAATCCCCAGTACAACAAACAAACAAACAAATAGCTGAACAAATTATTTCACACAATCCATTAGAACTTCACCTTGTACTTGGCACTTGCAGAAAAGCTGGTCCTCCACCGGACAGTGTAGAGTCGCACCTCGGATGTTTTTTGGTTCTTGGGGACAGAGTTGTCTGCCCAGCTGACCCTCACAGCCTCATGGGTAAGAGCCACAGCCTGTACACCTACTGGTGGGAGCATGGGGGTGGAGGTATCTGGGACGGAGGTGGGGAAATCGTCAAGCAAAGGATAATAATCAACTGGGTCAGTGGGATCTGGGTTAAAAAAACCCACCAAATGAAACAAATAAATACATAAATAAAAGCGTTAAAAATAAATATCAGTGATAGCACATCACAATGAGTTAAATGCATGGCAATAATGATGGAAGGGAACATGAGAAGAACAGAAAAAAACGCAATTAATTCAATCAGAAAACACATCAGGAACAGTGTCTTTATGTCACAAACATAATAGTATTTTCCAAACTTTACTCATTTCCTTAGAATATATTTTAATCAATTTGGCTACCCATGTCTGGTTATATCTTTTACAAGTTCATTTTGTTGGAATGCTGCACATTGTTTCTTAAAATGATATTGCATAATATTTATTACTGTATAGATGGCTTTTTAAAAATAACAAAATGGTGTTTCTGGTTTATTTCCTCTTGCAAAGGAAAGAAATTCTTATCAAGTACCTGGGCTCTTTTATTTCTTCTTTTTCTTCTCTAACTTGATTTTCTCTACTGCTTTCATTATTTTTTAGCTTATGTCTGCATAAATACTGTTCAGTCAAGAGACCAACAAGAAAGAACTAAGCCCCTTGACAGTCCATCAACCTGTGTGGTTGTTCTTGCACGAAACCACAGTGACCAGGTCATATGGGTCAATTTATGTTTACTTGATAATTAGGCTTCAGATAGCAGCTGGTGTAGCAGGTTTTCTCAGGCTATAGTTCTTAAAAAAAGTATAGAAGCACTGGTGTTTCCCATATTCTCAAAGAGTAATTAACGCAGTTTTTAGTCTTGGCACACAGTCCTATAGTCTACATTCTTTGTTCTAAATCTTCAAATTCACCGGAAAAATATCACATTATTGGATGGGAAGACAAAATTAACTACCTACAGATTGGTGAGATTTGCACTGAGGTACATATGCTTTGATCCATGGGTGTGCTTTTACAAAGTTGTACAAAAAAGTTCTCACAGTTATTTTTATGATGGAGAGATCAAAATCTGAAAGTTTACTGTGTAGCAATGATAATAGTTTAAATTTAAGCAATTTAATTTATACTTCATATACATAAATTGTTTTTAAAAAATAACCTTTATATTCTATAATGTGAATTTTCACTAACAAAAGGATAGAGAGAAATGTGACAATGGCACTCTCTGACTGAGCCTATGATAATACCATCTGGGGAAACGAGACCTGCTGAAATAAAGGAGTGTCTACAACAGTGTACAAACAGAGTTTATTTTTTAAAAACAGCCTAGTTCAAAGTTGAGTGGCTGGTAGCTGGCTCTGATGATTACTTTGTCCACCACATTGCAAACCCCTACCCCCTCTTTATCACTCTGTTTTCCAATGAATTATTTAGTACTTTCTGGTCTGTGGTCTTGGGAGCAAGATATAAAACTGAAAACAAAAATAGGACAAAAAGTGGGGAGGGAGGGAGAAGGAGAGAGAAATATGTATGTTTAAAATTTAATGACCGAGAGACGAGGCTTTCTGTAGTTCCTTTGATGTCTCTTTTTATTAAGGGCTCCTTTAAACCAAAATGGATTTATGAAGTGATGAAGAGAGAACAGAAGACCATGCAGCCTCCATGAGCTTCTGAATCATTCACTGGGTTTGTACAGCAGTGAAAGATATTTTTGTCAAGCTAAAGCACGTGCTGCCTCACGTTTTTCTATTTTAAGCTGACTTTATAAGAATATAATACATGTGGGGTGAGTAATTTATAAACTCCTTTAATGACTTATTCATATTACAGAATTACCTTCTTTATTGTTTCTTTGCTTAATTCAGTTTTGTTGATAAACATTTACTAACTTCATAGTCTTCGTAGGTACCATATATGTTACTTTAAAGGTAGTGATTCTATTTTAAGAAATAGTAATGGCCAATCCTTCTATTTCTGATTTTAGGATAGTATACTATCATGACTATTGTCACTGAATTTCTTGGAGTCAACTCTAGAATGTGTCTCTCAAATTTCAAGCAATACTACCTGTTGGTATTTATGTATGGGCTTACATAATGTAGAAATTCTACCCTGGGGCCAAGTTTTCCTTTACTCTTGTAGGGGAGAATTTTTTCCAGTCTGGTTTGTCATTCTACTCACCACTTCCTCTAGAATGGTGCTATCTATTACAATAACCACTAGTTGTATGGATGATTTGAATTTAAATTAATTGAAATAAATACAACTTGAAAAAAATCACTTCCTATGTTGCACTAGCCAATTTCAAGTGTTCGAGGGCCACAGGAGCCCAGAGCCTACCAGACTGGACACGGCAGATACACAGCTTTTCCAACAAAGCAGAGCATTCCAGTGGATAGCAAGGACAACTCTGAATACATATTATATACACTGCAAGTATCTTTTTGATCAGAAACTATTTGAGTAATAGAATTTAAAACTTTCTCTTGCTACTATGCCAATCTTTTTCAGGCTTTTTTCCTCTTCCTCCCACTGCGTTCCTTAAATGCTGCTGATGTGTGTGTGTGTGTGTGTGTGTGTGTGTGTGTGTGTGTGTGTGTGTATGTGTAGCCTCAAAACCTTTTGCTAAGAAAGAAACCTATTCAGTTCCTAATAGATGTTTGGTAAGAGCCCATGACTTCTCTGTCATATTCAAGCTGAAAATGAATTTCAAAAATCCTAACACAATTTTACATCTTTAATGTGTACTTCATTTAAACATTAATAAAAAAAGTTGAGAATAAATAAATTCAAACAACATACTTCATTATTTCCCTGATTTCTACCTGCCTTTTTCCCTTTTCCAGTTCAACATGTCTTGTTCTTGCATCAAGAGGAAATAAAGGGCTTTAAGGCAAAAATTAAACTCTTCCTGCATCTGGCCAGGTGGAGCTTTTGGCAGCTCAAGCAAGAATGCTACCTATCAGAGATGAGGCTCTGGAGCTCACCAAAGCCTCTGAGCACACGCATGTAGACAGCTCTGCAGCCTGGTGCTTATTTTAGTGCTATGCTTTTATCGCCTCTGATATATTTTGTATTTACTTTATGCTGGCCCTTTTCCAAGAAGGCTCATAGGAATACTTTCTAGAAGCTCAAAGACAGAATATTTTTTACGCAATGCTAGGACACATTTATTGATAGAGTTTCTCCCAGAACTTTAACCCTTGTTTCCATTTATTTGTCCTTTGTTCTCCATGATGTGCGGAAACATAATAAAATAATCTTCCACTTCCAGGGAAAGTGTATTATGTTCCTTTGGGAAGGATTGTCTTCAAACATTCCTTTCCAACTCATTACTGGCTTTTCTTCAGTAAGAAAATTCCTCATATAATTTCTAACTCTGGTATCATATCACTTCTCAGATCCATTAGGATTAGAGACATATCAAGGAAAAAACGGTCTTATGGATCACTGGTGTTTTAGAAACCACTCTGGGAATGCCATATGCTGAGAATTAGAGAACGACAACAAATGTTACAGGGAAAGAAGTTGCTAAAGTCTCCAATGGTTCTTTCTGAACAACTTACCTTCTGTTTATTTGAACTTTTTAGCCTTTGCTCTGTTGGGAAGCTGATTTTTATGGGATACCTCTGAGGTACGTCTTTGTGGGCTTTAATTTTGGTAAAAGAACAGAGTTTTGAAAGATTGGTCCCATTGTGTGGCCTGATCACCTTCAAAGTCAGTGTGTCATTAAGCTGCTCCTTAGCATCTTTACAATTTATTAATAAATGTCCTCCAGGGTAACACTTCTTATTTACCCTTTTGAAGAGCTATAAGCCTCCTTAAGGACATAATGAATGATATATATGTTCAAAGATAGATGAATATATTGACCTGTGACCCAAATTTTGCATTTCATTTGGACAAATATCAGACCTTAAAACCAAGGCGCATATATATATATATATATATATATGTATATATATATAGTATATATATATGTCATATATAGTATATATACTATATATAATTTATATATATATTATATATAGTATATATTATATATATACTATATATATAATATATATATACTATATATAATTTATATATATATTATATAATATATTATATGTCATATATAGTATATATATATATATATTATATGTCATATATAGTATATATATATGTCATATATAGTATATATACTATATATAATTTATATATATATTATATAATATATTATATGTCATATATAGTATATATATATATATATATATATATATATATATATATATATATATGCGCCTTGGTTTTAAGGTCTGATATTTGTCCAAATGAAATGCAAAATTTGGGTCACAGGTCAAGATAGATGAATATATTGACATGTGCCTCAAAGTTTGCATCCCATTTGGATAAATATCAGACCTTGAAATAATTGTCCAAAGAGTCAAAGACACTGGAATACCATCTTTGTCTTATGTGAAAATCTGTTTGAAATCAATGAAGTGATAATATTTACTAGAAACCATCACATAAAAACTATAAATTCATATAATAACTGTGTTCTCAAAACAGTTCCTGAATGGAGCTTCTGAGTGTGGGAAAGCAAACTGCATAAAGTTCACATAAATTTGGGCAGTAGCAGAAGCCGTATTCCACTATTTTTTTGACTATTTATGCCTACTCATGTGGACTTCTCCAATAACATTTCAGGTTTTCTGATGCTTATATTGAATCTGGTGCTTAATATCTCAGGTCCTTTTTTTTCATTAAGATGGAAGTAGCAGACAAATTAAATGAAGTGTAAGAGGTGCAGATTTGGGGAAGGGATGGGTTCAAAATATTAATTAATGAGATAAAATCCTCATGTTTTACTTCCAGATTTTATGTATAAGACTATTGAAGAGAGTCAAGCAATTTTTCACGGGGCTTTTGATAGCCCCACAAAGATATAATAACTCTGTTTTGGAGTAAGCCGAGCCATACTAACAGGTAGCCAACACAAAGGGCTTAATCTCACTTTTCTTCCCATCCCTTTATAACTTTCTTGAGCCCTTTTGCTTCTATTTGTAGTCTTTATACTCCAACTCACATAACTACTCTAGAGAGGTGTTAAGCCAGGTCTCTGAGGTCCTGAGGGCCTCTGGTGTGGCTGGGGTGACCTGCTGGACCAGCTTAGAAAGAAGCCACCTGTGCAACTCAGCCTAGTCCCAACTGGCACTGGGAGGCCAGCTCATCCTTGACATCTCAGTTTGAAGGGCTCTGTGCAGAGAAACAAGTGTCTTCTGGAAGCCTCTGAGCAGAATTTTTGCTGCCTGAGTGGTAATGATTTGAGACAAGGTGCTCAGGAGAATGAAGGAATGTATCAGGGCTCCAAGACTATGAAGCTACTGGGATGACAGAGAAGACAAGATCTAAATTCTCTAAGTCCATGTGTGATATATAGCCTGCCCTCCAATTTAATTCTGAAAGCCAAGGAATCCAAAGTATGGTATGCATATGTATGCATGTATACACATAAACCCACATATAAGTCTCAGAAGAAAACTACATACTTCCATTTTTAAACCTGTTTTACTTTGTTCATATTTTGTTTTCGTTTACTTCAATTTCTCTTTTTTACCACAATTCAAGCATTGCCCATCTTGTCGCAAGAGGATTGATTATTTTAGCTCACCTGTCATCGATCTAGTGGTAGCACTTTCGTACAGAGGAACTCCTTCTCCTGCATTGTTAAAAGCTTTTAGGGAGATTACATAATGCGAACTTGACTCTAGAGAAAAAGAGAAACAATTTGAATGTGCTGATTTATTTAATGTACTGAAATACTCAAGGTAAATATTTTCCTGAAAACAAATTTACTATAATCTATTAAATAAATGTTATTTGAAAATGAGTGAGTTGGATTCTGGGAAGAATGTGGTAGTGGTGGCAATACAACCATTTTGTCTTCCTGAACCCTGTATGAAAAGCAACTCAATGTCAAGACAGAGTTTAGGCATTGACTACAAAGCTAGGTGATGAGGTGTGTTCTCAAACCTGAAAAAGTAGGCGCAGATAATCTACTAACATGCTATAACTGCTGTGTTTTGTGTAGCTGTTAAAGAAAAACTGAAGGCAAGCATCAAACATGAAGTCAGGATAATCTTAAAATAACTACCAGGTAATTCTGGAAAATATCAACAACCAGTTCGAGAAGAGCAAATATAAATACTTGAAATTGAACTGCAAAGTCATCCCCAAAGACAGTGCTCAAACTGGGGACAGACTACTAGAAATAGATGTAAAACTACACAGGAACAAAGCAACAAAAATGAAAGAGATCCAGGCTTGGTAGATCACCTGTAAATCCCAGTTCTTGGGAAGCTGAGACAGGAGGATCACAAGATGTTCAATCCCATTAAAACAAAGGGAAATGGAGTTTTGTGTATTTGGATTTTTTTTTTTCTGGGAGTGTAGGGAAACAAATCATATAAATGAAAGCAACAAAGATTTCTTGAGGCAAAATCCCTTACCAAATTACCATAAAAAGTAAAGTAAGGAGACTACTTCATTCTTAAAGACAAGAACACAAAAAGGGACCAAAAGTAGCACAAGAATACACAAGAGAAATAAATTGAAATTACAATTTGCTATTTCAAAATGCATTGAACAGAGCCGGGCGTGGTGGCGCACGCTTGTAATCCCAGCATTCGGGAGGCTGAGACCTGAGGATCTGGGTTCGCGGCCAGCCTCAGCTACCTAGTGAGGCACTCTGCAACTTAGTGAGACTCGGTTTCAAAATAAAGAATAAAAAATAGGGCTGGGGGAGTAGCTCGGAGGTAGAATGCCCCTGAGTTCAATCCCCAGTACCGCAAAAAAAAAAAAAAAAAAAAAAAAAAAAAAAAAAAAAAAAAAAAG